>MU869014.1:0-11091 GCA_036418205.1 Ostertagia ostertagi | reverse complement strand
CACACACATCGTATAACTTCGTACAACCAGGTACGACCCCTGACGTTATTACGTGACATAACGGTTGGCCCGGGCGACTCACGACCCAGGATTTGATCCCCGGACCGCTCGCGTGGTAAGCGCGCCACTTGTCACTACACCACTTCCGCCTATTACTGATGATGAAAAAGCCAAAGCATTAATGCCTATTGAAGAGGGATACAAAAAATGTTGAAGCACTGCGCGCATAACGGGCGGTCGTCAACTTGTTAAATCACTTAAATCATCAGCACGGCATACTACTTCAGAAAACTTGTATACAAGACGGAGGGCAAAGACTAATTTTTGCCTTCTCCAGCATTGCATTCAAGCTTTGCTGCTAAACACTACCCAGGTTTTTCAATAGCAAACTAATCATCACCTTCAAGACTATTGCCAGGTTTCGCAGAATCCTTTCGCAAGGAACGATATTCGAAGGTGTTGTCAGGTGAACGTGATATGACGTGGTTCCGTAGACATGAGATCGGCCTTCCTGCTCCAGCAAGCTTCAACCAACGCCGATAACCCGTGCCTCCCGCCGGCATGGCATTGCAATGGGATCACAGCTCATCGCGACATTGCACGCACTGCTCGGTGACAGGGGTCCTTTAAGATCTAGCTCAATGTACTCAGGAGACAGTTCGCCAGTGACTTCGACGATGAAGTTAGGAAGCCGCTTCATGTGTTCAAGCAGTTCCCGTGAGCCTCCTTGGGCTCAATGGCGGGTGACTTCATACTTTCAATATAGTGAGGGCATTGGATAATGTTGCTTGCGTGTATCGAGGAACATAGCAGGTGAGTTTTCTTCGGTTCGGTCCCTCTTCGTGTTAGACGTAAATTCTGCTGATGCCTGTCGCGAACAAAAAATTTCCCATTTTTTTGTGTTTTTCGGCTAGAATACGACAAGGAACAAGAATAGAAAAATACAATTTATTTCTGTTTCACATTTTTTTTCGTGTAATACATAGTGATCAGTCGTGTACGACCGGATATTTTACAGCTTCGAATGGAATGGTTAGAGAGGGAAAAATGTTGACATCGTGCAAAATCGAGTGGGCTATCCTTCTATTGTTTGATCTGAACTGAATAAAATACATTGCCTGCTCCAATCCGTACAAAATTTCATGGCTGCATAAGAATCGCTTGTTCTCGGAATACACTGCTGGTTTCCCTGCTTTATTCTTGAGGCGATCGTTGAGGTGCTCCACCACAACCAACACAAGAGCGTGGCCTACGTAGGATGCCTCATACTGGTTGCGGCAAAAATCCACCCATTAGAAAAAATGTCTTGCGTATGATCAAGGTGGAGCACTATGTGTGTTAATTAGGATTTATTGGTAATGAAATTCTTGTGAGAGCCGCGTTCAGCGACAACCAGTACGTGAAGCACAGTGAGTCGGTAAATAAGCTCGGGCGTTAGGGTAGCATCTATTTATTAGGTCATCTCATTCAAACATGTCCACGGTTTTATTCGAATAAAATGAACAGCAGGAAAGATAAAAAGCTAATACTTTGGTGTGAAGTCAGATCTTGTCGTTGTTAACGACCCGATCCCAGCGTCTAGAAAACACTGGACACCGCGCAGCTTCTTCATTTCAACAAGTATAGACAAGATGCTTTTGATGTCAGTATAGATGATCAACGAATTGTCGTAGCGCTTCCCAACGAGTAGGGCGTTCAGTTCGATAAAACAGCTGAGGTCGCACGGCTGCAGTTGGGAAAATACGGCTGATAAGAAGAGGTCACAATATCCGTTTGGTCGAAATACCCGTGAGCAATATGAGCTATGTAGGGTCTGGTATCGACATAGGTGATGATATCGTTATTGTAGTTTTATACTGCTATTCCTTTGTCAATTTGTTCGCTAAGAAACAAGCCATAAACTTGAGAAACGCCGGAGGTTTTTTCCCGACAGAGCCATTTAAGAGGCACACCTCAGAAATCCATCGCCATAATAATCATCCACGTGAACCCACGTGACTTCTCGTGATCCAATTCGGGCAGTTCCTCATTCGCGTTAATCCAAAGTTGACACTTCTGACTTGGCCTCAGGTACAATTACACACAAATTTCGTTTATGCAGGCAGAGAAGATCAAGTGCTAACAAGACACGCAATTCATTCTGGACTCTGCATCCTGGGAGTAATATGGTCCTAAAAAATAAAACAAACCATAGTCCGTGACCATCCAATTCTTTGGTGATGCAGTAAATGCAAAACTCGCGTAACAGCTGCAGCTAGACTGCAAGTCTCATGGGCAAACATCGCAAAAGGTGCAGCATCTGTGATGCGCCATTTGAAATCCACTTCATTAACCCGCTCTTCTTGGGACAAGGTGGGCAATGTGAGCGCGTCCTCAACCACAACTCGCATCCGTTCTTCCTTCTTTGAGCTCTCACACCATATCTTCAACGTAGCACTTCGAGAACACTGTATCACGCGTAAGCTGAGCCAGCACACAGAGAATTTGCGAATTTTACGTATGTCACCAATCATTTGAAAATTCCGCCTCGATTTTGGATCACTATGAGTTTTCTTATGTTTTTAAGTGTATCCTTCTGCGGCACTACAAACTTAATTGGGGTATACCGTAGCTAGGTGTGCTAGCTTTCAAAACAAAAGCAAGCAGAATGCCCTAGCTCTTTTACTTTTCCCACAATTTCTCTAAGATGTCTGGACATGTTTGAATGAGATGACCTAATATTTGGATTCTGATATCAAACGATACAAGCCATACCTAATCACATACATACCTTATAACTGCTGCTACTGCTGAGCAATACTGCAGCCATTCTGCCAAGTTTGAACAATAGATAATCCTACCGAGTGATGTGCTGAAGTGGTTACTCTGCTGGAATACATATGATCAGCGGGGGAAGGCAACTCGTCAACCAGGCTGACAAAGGTCTCCTGCTGATCTCCTAATATAAAGGTGATTGAATTCAAATCCAACAATTATAAACTAACGTGTTTTGACATAACACAGCCTTGAACACGTCTTGCTTACTCATCACTCTGTCCTTTTCAGGCTAGCAGATTGCGGACGGACCCGCCCTACGCTTCCAATTTGTCAAAAGTCGAAGTTGGGAAATCTAAGAGTCGCCACGAAGTTCGGCAGAATTATGTAACTTTGTTAGAAGAGATCTGCGAGGGACTAACTAAGGAAAGGGCATCAACAAAGTCAGTGATGGAGGAGCTTAGTAGCTAATACTTCACGACAGCTTGTATTTTATTTTTATTCGGCTACGTTTAGCAAGTTGGATTACCGAAATACCGAGTATGTACTTCATGTGACTTGTAGAGGGCCCTTCCCAACACAGTCTTCGATTCACCATCACTTCAGCGGTCAAGCCAGGGTCCCAACCCGTGCCGTTCCCGGAGACATTTTCCCGCCGATTTTTGTCACCTCCACTCCGGCTACCGACCCTAGCTCTCGAGGGGGTCCAGTTGCGACCCCCTGTTTTTGTTAATAAGAGTGCTAGACATGAATCCGTTGCGCCAGAAAGCGTCTGCGTTGCGGCGTCAGCCTTGGAGCGCGGCAGGTATCACCCGGGCGCTGGAAGAACGGGACGCGGCGAAGAAAAAATTTTAGAGGGGAATAACTTTCTTGGGACGTACTTTTTTGACTTGTTGAGGTAGATTTTGACTGTGCCTGAGGTGCGCTTTCAGAAAACTACAAGGATTGCCTAACTCTCCGAAAGTACCTTTGTTAGAAGTGGAAAACCAAAAATTCTAAGAAGGCGCACCTTCAAATTTGAAGATAAATGATATCTTCGAACGACCCTTTTGGAAAGCTGTCGAAAAGTTTTCAGAAACTTCAAATCATTCTCTATCAAATCAGTATAAAAAATTCAGTGATTGACCCTCTTTCAAAAAATTTGTCCCGTTCGAACATTTTCCGTGCAAAAGCGAGTTTTTGGGCTTTCAGCGCGCCATAACTCACTTCGTTTCACTTCTCTGATCCACTTTTTTCACACCGTGAAGTACAGGATTTGCTCTTTCTAACAAGCCCACCAAGCCGTTCTTCAATGTTCATTTTTCGAGAAAATCACACGTTCGAACATTTTTTCCCATGGGTTTTTGAGCAGCACATGCGAGTTTTTGAGCTTTCAGCAATGATAACTTCCTTCAAAGAGCTTGTTGGAGAGGGATAAAGACATTTGTGAAGACTACGAGATTTCCGCTTCCTTACATGTTTCACAGTACATTGGAAGAAGCGTCCCCAAAAATAGGTCTCCTAAAGAACTTTGTTTTCAGCCGGCGCCCCCGAATGATAACAAGACCTCCTTAGATGCATTCAAACGCTTCTACACTTCGAGGAAAACACCGTAATTTGCCTAAAACTGTCTCTCTGTGCATAATTAATCGAATCTAATGCGGTCTGCACAAGCAATTCTTGCCCTCGGATACGCCACGCACGCGCCTGTGGCTGGCAGTCCTCGAAATTGCGACCCCCTTCCGACCAAAATGCGACCCCCACCTAATCCTCAAACAGTTCATGACGTTGACCCCACTGGCAGACAAATGGTAGAATCGGACAATGCTTTGAATGGCATTTCGCCCTGGGTTTCACTCACCCCCCTTCTCTCTCCCACTAAAACCAGTGCCTTTCATGTAATAATCAGTTGTTTCTCTTACAAGGGGGGTCTTTCAGGACAAGGATCGTTTTTTTGGAATGGTCACCTGGATGTTGTAGAGGCTTATGTTGAGCGACCACCAGCAACCATTGTGTCACATCTCTTCCTGAAACCCACCAGCTACGCTCAAGAGAGCGGGAAGAGTTGTCCAAAGTTCCCATCCCCCCTTGAAGACCAAATCTTTCGACCGTCTGAGTCTAATTCTTTAAGCTTGAAGGAATCAAGTCTTTTGGGCTCATGTCTTTGACTTATGATTTGTCATAGCTGGCATTTCTAAACACAAGCAGATTAATACACAGAAACCGTTCAGCCCTTAATTGCTACTCGTACGCATTGCAAAGTAATCTAGTTAAGGATTCAGCATCACCACATCCAGTGACTGCACCCAATACACTTCCATCCTCAAATTTCCTTACGGTACCCGTTCCATCTTCCCGCTGTCCCCGTTTACCAATCATTAAAGGTAAACTAATACAGACATAAATCCCTTGAAAAATTGTAACTCGGATCGTGACCTCTGCTCATACAATTGAAAGACTCGAAACAAAATATCATGACCCGGTTTGCATTTTGCAAAATTATGCATAATCGTTGAACGCATACAGTACCACCCACACACTTGATCTTACCCACAGCCAATCCTTTCCCAATTGTCCGCAGCAAACGATGGACAACGATCGCAGTGTGATGATCCATCATTGAACTGTCAACAATCACTTACGCCGAAGAAAAGGGATGACACACCCGAATGGGAGATCCTCAAGTGTCAACCGGAATCAGATCACAAGTAGATCCACCGATACAGATCCGATAGAACCAACACAAATGTTGAGTAATCAAGGACCAACAATCCCCTAACTTACCGAAGGTCCAACGTTAAGCCAGCTCGAGCGCAAACATCCACAAAGCAAGCCGCGATTCTTAGCCCACACTCCTAAGAGTAGGTATTGGCACGGCCAACCTAAGATTGTGTAAGAAGATCCAAAAAAATATGTAAAACTTCAAAATTAAGGCAATTTTCTCAAAAATCAATTATCCGCGCCCTAATGTATTCCTTTTGGATGCATAGGAGTGGAGTTAGAGTTCACGACCATTAACTCCTACATGGCATAATCATGAGAATGACAAAGTCTTCAAAGCCAATCAATAAAATAATTCGAACCAGACAAAAGATCCCCCATAGCCAAATACGCAGATAGTGAGTGCCGGGACGAAGACATCGGAGACGAGCCATTCACAGTGGATCCAAGTGGTTGATGTTGAGAGTGGAGCTTTTTTATCGCTAACAATGAGGTTGCTCAGGTGATGGGATCATGGAAATCGACAGGAAGCTGCTACCAGGGTCGACCCTACCGCTGAGCTTTTTAAAAATTTTTACGACCCCCCTTCTTTTCGGGGACTCGATGCGACCCTTTTTTTGTGAACGAGTGTGTGCGGAAACATTATTATTGATGGGGTGAGAAACTCTGGAGCGCGTGAGTAGTTCCCGATGCTCTGTATGTCCAGCATCAAATCATGAAATTTCGATGTAATTTGTCGTGTAAAAGCATCTTTCGATGCCCATACACCCTTTAAGTCAAGACAAGCTAAGCCCGACTCATAGGATATTTACCAATTCAAATATCTTCTCTCCCGAAATTGATCTAATCCTTCTAAAATCCATTTAGTGAGAAATTAGGACGCTGCTACTTTCTTTTGTTCACATGCGAGCTTTCACCGTCAACCGATCACAACTTCCTTCGAATTCATTGACCTAGGAAACGGAAATCAGTATAACAAAATCTGGGTTCAGGCTTTCCAATAAGTATCAACTCATTTAAAAAGCATCGATTCGAAATTATTGACTTGGACTTTTTGAGCTCGGAGACTATTTTTGACTGCCCGAATTTTCAATCTCCTTCAAATGACTTACACACTTTCTTCCAAACATACCACCAATCCTGGAAGGCCCAAGCCCTGACAAACCCTCAAAGTTCTATGCTTTCGAGAATCTCGAAACTTCTGAAAAACAGACCCATTCAAAAAGCCATTCCACCTGAGCACTTTCTCTTCGGTAAGACCACTACACTCCTACCAAACCTTCAAAGCCATTTTTGGAAACCCTTTTGACGTTTTGGTCCTTCATTCCAAGACCTGTCTCAAGCCTAACGGCTTCTTTGCTTTTAAGAAATGAAACACGCGGGGTAGCTCTATGAAGATGGTTGCTCGCCGGTCACAACGTAACGGTCACCGTTTCTTCGTTAACAGGACCTATTTAAAGTTCTAAGGACAGTTCAGACCAGGAGTATGCCTCAACAATAACCCTTTCGGCCCTGGCGGTGGCAATTGCCACCACCAAATTCAAACGCTTGCATTTCCGCTGAAACAGCATAGTTTTTCTAATTCTGCTAGAGTTTGCTTCAGTCAACCTTCCCCTTCCTAATTATGAGCTTTAACCGGCCATTTCATTGTTTATTGCTGTTAGTATTGCAAGTATTTGTGTACAAGTGCAACAGTGAATGGGCGCTGACCCCCGCAACCGGCCAAGTAAGTGTGACTTTGTCTTAAAATACTTGAAGTGGATCCATTCCTAAATCGTTATAATATTATGCAAGATTATAAACTTTTTCGGCATAACTATGAAACTTCGAATTGTTTCGACATAAGCTTAAAAACTAAGGTGGGCCCAATTTTCAAAGCTTCTTAGTTTCTTTGTTTGTGATCGAATAGCTTCCAAATTTCGCCATAATGATACCTATATGCTCACAAGTAATAAACAATAGCTAGAAGAAAAATTTTCTCCACGGGGAAAAATTCAGGTCCGAAAGGGCTAATCCATTCAAAGCCGCTTTGAACAATCATCTCACCAAAGTTCCTTGTTCCCGCCTTTTTTGCTCTGTGCCAGGCTTACTGCACCTTATCGTGGTTTGTTCTTTGCATTTTGTTCGATAGCAGATGTGTTACTTTTGTTGCTTTTTGCCATTTCACACACCTGATTACCTGTAAATAAACATACAAATGTAGGAAATGTGGAACGCCACCTATGCCTTTCTGGACACTCCTCTATCCCTTCCACTACCCATCTTTCTCCTTCATGATCAAACGTTTTCTCGATTTTTGTTTTAAATTCAGGTACCGTTGACGTCGCAACCAAAAAATCTGATTGAAAACATAGACGCCACACGCGCCACACGCCACAATTCGATCACCATAATAAGAGAAGACGCGGCAACTATGTATGTCACAACTTTTAAGCCACGTGGACATTTAATTATGGTAGTCCACACTCATCTAAATTATTTTCTAGTGACAGGACGCACGAGCCTCTTCCCACTTTTTGTTCATTCCTAATAGATGCAAATACTAATGTATCGGCAAACTATCCGTGGCTCCACAGTGGCCGAAATATGTTTGAGTAAAATGATTCCTAGGCCTTACGAATACGAAGTTGTTTGCAGATGAAAGTGATTCTAGGCCTTACGAAACGTCTGTTCAGTTCATTCCTCGTTTTCTTTTCATAGACATGGACATGTAGATAAAAAAATGAGTGGTGGAGGTAAATACAGACCCACTCGAATGGCTGGTCGTGGGTCCCTGTTGACGCGACCTCGTCCACAATGGTTTTTAAACTACTACGGCTTCAACATAGTGCAACTCATGGAGGATACATAAATATAGAGTGACAAGATTACCAATTCGAATGCGTTCACTGAACAAGGGCAGAGCTCATGCCTACATAATCGGAATCGCCACTGCCTTTTATTGTGGTTTCATGGATTCACGATCCTTGTTTTGTGGATGCCTCCACTTAGAGGCTTACGATAAAGAGGGCGCATTGGGGAAGCTGTTGCTTGGCTACGACGAAAGCGATTTGACGCTTTCACGACGAAAGGTGCGCTGGTTGCTGAGCAGGACTTCGAAAGCACTCCGCCCCCAAAAGCGATCCGCCCACTAGTTTAGTTGGTGATTTGGACGAGCTGCGTTGCCAGCAGCGGCACAACTGGAGCAACTCGATTGGAGCGTGGTTTGGCATGGTGCCACCAAACGCGTTGCGGTGAACTCGTTCATCCGCTTTCTGAGCTGTTACCTGTTCATGAGTGAAAACCAACGGCCAAAAAGAGGGTCCCGTTTTGCGTTTTTTGACGGATTTCTCTGCTTTTTTCGCCACTGGCGTACCACTGAGCACCACCTCGTCTCTCTAACCCTCATAGAAACTATCGTAGGAAGCAAGAACGATTCTGAGACTTACGCGCCACCAGAAGGATTCTTCAAAACATCTGCCGTATGCAAAGGATGGCATCGTCAGAGTGTCAGACGAATTCCAATTGCAGTGCAGATATGATCCTTCTCGTCAAGGTTGGTCGGTTAAAAGGATTCCTTTCAGAAAAAAATCGTAATCCTATTCCCGACGGTGAATAGCCAAACCGACAACTAGCCCTATCTCTAAGTTCCCCTAGGAGGGATCAGCCAATGATTGGCCATCAGCATCGCCATAACCTCCTCTGAACATCCGCTTTCAGGCTTGCCAACATGTCGCGTTGCTACTTTCCCACTCTTGGTTTTTCAACCAGAACTCAAGCACACTGTTTCTTGAAATCTAAGTAATTTTTTTTTACAGCCGAGACATTGAAAAACTAGTGGAATATTTAAGAGCAAGTCTTGACTATGTCAGGAATGTAGGCCTGCTTAATTTAATCGTAATTAATTTCGTAAGTCTTATTTTGTGTCTTGACACATATCTGGTGTGTAACATTGTGGTCTTGACACAAAAAGATATGCGGACAGAAGTGAGATGTATAACAGCGTTCTGCCACATGTTGCACGTATTGCGATCAAGGGGAGGCACTCATCTGCACATGTTCCCTTCTTGCAATTCTGAACACAGATGCTGAGGTAGCAACTAACAGTGCGTAAACCAAAAGTATGGACACCATGGACATCCTCAGGAGGTAGCTTTCGGCTTTTAATGTCATGAAAGCCTCCAACCATTCAACTCCTAGTGGTCGATAACCTACAATGATCATTTTCGGCAAAAGATTTCGTTCTAACTTAGCGAACTATTTTTCATGGAAAGTTTTTTCTTTGTATCAAAATTATGTGGACACTTTTTGAAAAACGGCAATATCTTCAGAATCTGAATCGGTAGGCCTACCAAAGTTTCTAGTAAGTTGAGCCATTCTGTTTGGCATGCTATGAACCGGGTCTGGATACATGTCTTGCAGATCTGTTCCCAACTAGCAAATTTCACCGACGTGTTAGGTCACTTGTGATATTACTCTTTTGTTCAATGACGTAGAGAACCGCGAACCACGATACCTCTACGTTTTCAATAAAGGATGAAGTCTGAGGAATACGCTAGCCGACTTGCCAATCAAAGCCGTTGCGTTTAGCATTTTTCCAAATGGAATGGTGTCAGGGACCTCCCCTGCAAAACAAGTGATTTGCGACCATGACTTTTCGAAAAAGGTTGTAGCCGGGACTCAAGCACCTCATTATAATCCTAGTCGTCTACCCTGACATGTTGGCAAGCCAAACTTCAATGTCCCCCTCCTTTTGGAACCACCCCAGACCTTTGATGAACATCTTCCGAATTGTCTCTTCGAGCACATCTGCGGGTCCGACCAAAGTCTCTCCAAAAACCTCAAGACCCACCCGAATAGTAAGGAATAAGCTTCTTTCTGCCAGTCGAGTTGGTCTATGAGAAAATTTCCACAGAAAGTCTTTTATACTAATTTTACCATTTCCACGAAAGCGCTGTCTGTGTGGGTTCAAAGTATCATGTTGTGATCCTTTTTTGAGTGGGAATTCCAACCTTGCCAACCTGAACCCGCATTCATATACAAAGCCTTCTTCATCTTCTTTCGTGTCGTGTGCTCAATTGATTGAATGAGACACCGATTGGTCTTTTTTAAGATCGGGAAGATCATTTATGCGTAAAGTTGAGTAGCACGAAAAGAATAATTTGAGAAAATTAAGGCTATTCTTTTCCCAATCCTATTTTAATACAAGTAGCGATATGAGCCAGAACCAACCCCCAGTCAACGGTCCGAGAGCTTAAGCATCAAGGCATTGTCGGATCTCTGCTCGCAAACCTATACGAGGACACATAGCTGTTGACGCTGGTGTTTTTTTTGCTCACTTCTCGGCGCCAATAGGAAGGTTCAGAAGCATGGGGATCCCATTTCTGTGCTCGGTCTTCTTCAGAAAAACGCTTGCCGTGAAGAGGAATGATGCCAGAATAAGTAACGAAAGGAGAAGTAAAAATAGGTTAGGAAATCGATGCAAAAACTTCATCTGCCTCAGGGTGTCCACATAATTTTGATACAAAGAAAAAACTTTCCATGAAAAATAGTTCGCTAAGTTAGAACGAAATCTTTTGCCGAGAATGTCATTGTAGGTTATCGACCACTAGGAGTTGAATGGTGAAGGTTTCATAACACAAAAAGCCTTTAGCTGAC
>MU869013.1:41779-56747 GCA_036418205.1 Ostertagia ostertagi | reverse complement strand
GACCCCGTGCATCGCCCAACTCTAGTTTGCATAAAGTGCGCAGGAGCGTGGGAGGCCGTTCATAGTCCGTAAAGACGGAATGCTACATCTCTGTTGCCTTTTGCTATGAAAGTAGGAAGTCACAGAAGGTTCATACCATCGTTACCCTTTTACAACCTTTTCCAAACTGTCCTTTCAGGTGTGGATTGATATTTCACGTGCTCCTCCTTGGAGTGCGGCGAAACTTCGTGAGCTGTAGCCGATTAGAATATCCTTACATTTTCTCTAAATTCAAGCTCTCAACTATAAACCTATTTCGCAAACTAAAGCATGATATTGACAATTTGGAAAATTATCATCTGAAAAATCAAGGGTTATTCATCTAATCGATACCGGCTTTAGGTACTTGTCTTCATCTAAGAGAGCTGAGGCGGCGCGGCCGAAAGAACGTCACCCTTCTGATGGCGCACTTTCCGCGGTCAATTTCTGGAGACAATCTCGCCTTTTTCAAATAATTCCCAATCCATTCGAGTAAATGGAAACACACTTGTCTAGGACGACAAATACGGTGACTTTAGCTGGCAGCTACTGTATGAACAGCGAGGACTGTACATGGTCTTACAGTAGGACAAATCGCATTCAAAGTGACAATGGTGTTTCTCATAGGATTATGTTGCTTGGAGCATCTTTAAGAAGAAATTAGCGTCGAATGCTTTATGCTTTATTCTATACAGCTGTGTTCGGTGTGCGCTGAGCCTTAGTTCTGAATGCCATCCCACAAAACTGAGGAATAACATTCTCTACACTCACAAGTGTCTAGAGCCATTAATTAAGGTTTTTATCCAATTTGAGTGGTGACCAAGACGGCACATTACATGGCATTATAATAAGTGTAACCGCAGTGATAGATAACTCGATGAATTTCCGTTGTTCGGGAAGCTGTTACTACGGGGGAAAGCATGCGATCACTTGCGAGAACTAGTTTATTGTAGAACTTCTCGAACTACGTCAATCGGTTGTTTTAACGATTCCATACGATCGTTGTAAACAACGCTCACGGTACGTCTGCGAGCATTGGATTCCTGCACTGATTCCCGCCCTGCCTTTCTGAGCCATTACCTTAGTCACGAGCCCGTTAATTGCTAGAGATAAGATGGATCATTCAAAAGTAGCCACATGGACAATAATGCAAATGCCTTGCCAACTATTCTGAGCAGACCGTGAAGAAGTAAAGCACCCCACTCGCACCTTCATCCTCTCCACTCATGTGCTCCGCCATGATTACTACTTTATTAGGCGCTATCGCGATACACAGGAGTATTGTGGGCATTGCACTTGAAACCGTAGAACGTTTCTTTTTCGCTGAAAATGGGACCCAGTTTCAGGCAGTAGAGGCGAGTATCCCGTGCGTAGAACATTTTCGTCCCTTAGAGTTTCTGCTCCCTCCTGGGCTTATAGTTGGTCCTGAAGAATGCTCCCGTATATTGCGATAGCGCCGTTTTCTTTACTGCTGATATCTTTTCATTAGCGCTCTGTCGGGCCCGAAGCAGATACTACACATTGAACTCCGAGTGCTGTTCATACACCTTGCGAGCCAACAAACCTTTCCTCATTCCACAGTCGACTATTCGTAACACACTCGACCCACCAACTATAAACTGAAGAGTCTATCAGAAACCTCATAATAGCCTTCTTCCGACTACAGCAGATGTTTTTTTCGGGAACATGGTGCACGGTAGGTGCTCAATGAAGTCGTCCACGGATCGTGGACCATCGCGACGTCACAGGAACGCTCTCCAGAAGTGGTCCAACACATTCAGAACCATCTCTAGAAACCATCGCTATCACCTAACCGATTGAAGAAATTATGTAGCAGCTTCAGGCTGGAGCGATTACGGTAGGCCTCTTGAGCTCGACGGTGATGGCAGATGACGTCATATTCTGAAGACGGTGAGGGCAGTGAAGGAGGGCCTGCTTCTGCTTATGGGGGACACCTAAGGAATATTTGCCGTAAACATTCATCAACAGCGGCACCCTGTGCGACAAAAAGTTTGATGATGTGCGCCATTGGTTTATTGACTCATTTTTTGTCTCCTTCCCCACTTCGAGCGGATCAAAGCCTACTTGAACTGATAAAACTCTGCATTTCTCACTTGCCTATCAGTAGGCGCACCACCCCGAAAGGCTGGATACTCTTTTTCGCTCAACATTTTTTCTTCTACAATTCATAGCTTAGAAGGTCAATTTTAGCCCCAAATACTTCTCAATAGCCCCGAAATTCCAACTGAGAGCCGGATCAGAAAAAAAGTGGGCTGCTCTATGCCTCATATTTTTAATAAGAAGAGAAGCCTCCGAAGGAGATCAACTTAAAAGAGTTTTTGTCTTCAGCGCGAACTTCGATGATTTGAACAACAAATTTCAATAAACACATTTATCATTCTGATGTGATCAAGTACAGTAGTTACAAGGCATCGAAAATACTACGCTCCACTGAGATGAAACTTCCCTAGTGATACAACATATCTCAGTGGTGCTAGAAGCTCAGTCCGACTACAGACAAGCAATAGACCGGCTATACATACAACCCGAAGGGAGAGTTACTTACACTACCATTCGGCGAACAAGAAATCATCTAAAGACAAACAAAACTGGGTCAGCACTATCGACAGGTATATCGGGCGATCACGACAAATTGCAATCAGAAACGAAAATGAGATGAGATAGAGGGAATTTTCTAGAAATCCTCGTTCAAAAGTTGTTCAATGAAAGGTTGAACGACGTCACCGTGACTCCATGCAGTTGGATGGAAACGGAATCGTGGGCGACCCTGAAAAGTGAGAGTTTTGGGTCAAAAACCATGCCAATAAAAAGAAGAAGGAAGATGTAGTGATAAAAATTGTTCAATGAAGAAGCGACTGTCCCTCGCTCCCCTCTCCCTCCCCATGAACGCATCGATTAGTCCATACAGTACGTCAAAAAACTTTCGCCGGAACGAATTCAAGCATTATTTTTTCCGCTTGAGGAATCCCTCCAAAGTGATGTATTGTGTTATTCTGATGTTTTTACTTCTCAATCCTAAAGATTCAGGAACCCCGTCAAAAGAATTTTGCCACCACTTGATTTTTCTTCTGGACAAAAATGTGGAGAAGAAAAAGCGAACACTTTTTATTCGCTACTTTGCTATGTTTGCTCTGTTTCCGAAAACGCGTTCACAGCTGCTATCGCATCGCAGCGACATTTTCTCGTAAGGTTCCACGTGATTCGTTCCTCTCACGGGTTGTACATGCAGCTTCACTTCTCTTTCACGATCTTCTCTCAACTGTTTGAGGGCACTTCTCCCCAACACTTGTATTTTGAGGTTAAAGGCCCTTCTGATGAATGGCGATTGGGCAGACTAGCGTCTCATAAATTAGCTGGGAATCAAACATCATCACGGACTTCGCTCGGGGTAGATCAGTTATACTTCGAGTCACGATGTTGAATTAAGTGAAGTTCAACGTTCGCGGCAGTTGAAGAGCAGAAATATTGAATCTCTAACACGGGAATACTCTTCGGCCCGCACGTGATCGCTTCAGGGAGTAGAATAAGAGAATATGAGAGCAGTATTATTAAATGATGTGCACTCCTCCAAACTACCTTCGGGTCCTTCAAGGTGTTTGGTATATAGTACCATAAAACATCTTTTACAGACTATAAGGTACTAAGTCTTGAACTCGTACAGGTAGGGGCCAATCGTTTATTATCTCTCATCATTCCGTCTGATTGTTTCCGTACATATGATCTTTTGGCGTGCCCATTCTTAGTCTGGAACTGAGCGCAAAATCGCACAGCTTGTCTATTGCAGGTCTCGGCCAATAACATTTGGCCACTTTAGACTTTTATCTCCTTCTTATTACTTACCATTAACACATGCTCTCATTCACCTAGTGCGTCAACTCTTATATATCACGGTAAACTAGTAACAATTCCCACATACTCGCAACACTCCGTGCCGCTACCGTCAACAAACGCTTACCCTACAACTCTTCAATACGACTGAAGTCTACTAACAATATCATATTCGAAAAGCCACATATACGACCGCTCCCTTCTGGACAACGCCATTGTGGGGCAACGCTTCAAATTCCGGATTTCAAAAACTTGCTGTAGACTATACAGCCGGAACACAGCAGCGAGAGACAAAAATCGCCTCACCGTTATACTCCAGAATGCTTCAATCCTACTTTAGGCCACATTCTCAAGCAGGTGAGTGGCTCATTTACTTTGAATCTCCCCCCCAGCCGGCCTGACTTGATCGCCAGACAACTTGGGATTGACGATGCTTTGAATCAGTCAAAACGGAGTGATCTCCTAACTGTAGTACGAGGTGACTTCTCCATCATTTCAACCCTTATCATTCACTTTTCCAGATTGCCTGCTACTAAATCTCGGAAGTTCTATATAATAATGTGACGAGGTAAAATGGAAGGCGTTACCATACTAATTTATCAAGTTTCCATACTGAACTTAATTAATCAATCCCAATCGCGCATTGCAAAAGCGTGGAAGCGTGACCGGAATTACCATCGGGAAAACTGCGTGATGATTTCGTCGAGCGCCTGGGACACGGTTAAACTAGGAGGGTGTCCCAGCTATCTATACGGGTAGATTATCGCGCGGTCACACCAATTGCAATCCATCACCTTTCGTCTCGCTCGCACAATCTCGACGACAAAACTAGAAACTGGTTGTCGTCGAGAACTGAGCCAACGCACAGGGTCTTTGTTAGTATCTTTACTGCCTTTCTGTGTTGGCATACAGCCAACACGGCTACAAAAAACACTCAACTGTTACTGACGCTAGCTAGACGCACAAATTGCTGATCGATCTTTTTGATGGAACAAAAACAGCTTCTAATGGATCAATTTTGATTGAGCCTAATAGTAGTTTGTTCGGTTTTGCAGCCAGAATAGAATTCGTGGTTAACGATTATGACGTTGGTGTAGAGGTAAGTGGCGCCATTACTGCTACTGTGTATACTGTGGCTCATCATAGTATATCAGCTTTCTAGGAAATTAAAGTCAGGTGCTATCACAAAAGCGGGAGCATCTTGCAGAGCCAAGCCTGGGGGAGCGAAACTCTGAGAAAAATGAATATTGCTCACGCACCTGGAGCCTCTCCTCCCTTGCTCAAGGCTTGCTCCCGCTTCGAAGGAAAAAGGAGATCCTGCGAGAGCGCCTATCGGTCCCCTCTAAGCCTCGTTCACGATAGCCCCTCGTGAGTGAAGCAATTACAGCGAGGAGACCATTTAGGAGTTGGACCAAATTCATCAAAACCTCAATCTTTCTAAGCCTGGCCTTAGCCTAGAGGGTTAGGCTCATTCTTTCTCAAAGTTGCCAGATCTATCGCTCAGCAACTGTCACTTATTTATGAGCCACAAGAATTCCCTGTGAAGTAAGAAGTGTTTCAGCAACTCAAGCCCCGAGATGAAGCCTCTTCCAATGACGCACCCGTGCGCCTTCCTGAACTTTCGAGAAGTAGAGACAATCGCAGCTGTTCTCAATCGCAGAGATGCGGAGATTTTAGTGATTTTTATTTCCATTGATAATTTTCAGGTGGAACTGAGATATGTCGTTATAAGGGCCGAAACTGACATTATTTTTCGGACAACCTAATATTTATGGCGACTTGCCATCCGACAATATTCCTTTGCGATCGGTTTTCTGGAGCTAGGCTTGAAAGTGGACCCTTGGCACTAACATTTCTGTCCGCTAGGTGTATATTTCATTGATTAATTCCCGCAATTCAAGCACTCCTTCTCAGAAGGAAATTTACTATTGGAGTTCATGGCGCATTCCCAGTAGGTTGATAAAGCCGCTGGTTTCCCTCTTCCGTAAGCTAGTGAGGAAACATAGACAGCAACAAACCTTCAGGAACTCGTAAAGAGGATGATGATTCTCTCCGTTCACGTCGATTTTTCCGTACACATGAAGATTCTGATGGCGGCTTCCATCCGTTACCCGGTCGTACATACATAATACCGTTCATAGAGTTCATGAGTTTCAGCAGGTTCCTATAATCGCAGCAGCAAATCATGAAGGCGAATGATTAATTACACTACAGGTGCATTTATGCTTTGTTCTACTCACCTGCAGATAGAACTGGTTGCACGGGAACGCCAAAATGGTGAACCCGTCTTTTACGTTCTTCTCGATCAACGGGTTGAAGTCAGTGTATTGCTGAGTGTAAGCTGAAAATTATTCTTTGATCTTCAATCGTTACGATCCAGTTTTCTAACCGCGACCGTGCCGATCGCCGCGCTCATTCGAGTGTGTTTACTTGACACGTGTGTATACATCACCAACACCTACCATTGCCCGGACGCAGACGCCTCCGAGTTCCGCTGTGCGACAAAACATACGTCGAAAAAAACGCGCACGACCCACCGGGCTATCACGTTTACGGCACGGCTTGATTTCCATTTACCATGTGCTAGTCTTTCAGTGTCCAGAATATTAACCACAAAAAAAAATCGCAATAGCTTAGTCGGCCCGGAGCAATTACGGAACCCGTCGGGCCCTTTGGGAAATCAACTATTCTTAGATGTTATCGTCTTAGCATACCCAAATATCGTAGAGGGAATGCGTTGGCCTGACATTGCGTTTTATGACTGGGCTATTTGGCGCCTTCGTTCCATCAACCTCCTTTGTCTCCCCACACTCGTTACCAAACGCGCCGCTCAATCGTTGGCCTAGTGAGTGGGAAGGGTGGAAGAAATAAAAGTTGAGACGAGCAACTTACAGTACTTGTGACGAAGCCCAGAGAGAAAAGCGGATTTTTGAGCGCAGGTGCCACGCAATTCTCCCCAAGACGTTTCTACCCCTCTTATCCTGGCGGAGCTCAGTTCCGATCCCATACCACAGTTTTTGAATCGCCCCCTTCTGAAGGTTCCTCCTCCAGTAGTGCCTTCAGCGTCCCTTGTGGCTTAATGCCAATCCACGGGCTAAGCACATGTATAGGCATGAAGCTACCAAGAGCTGACCATAAATTCGGCCGGCTCAGTCCAAAGAAATAAATAGCGTCGTTCAGAAAGACCGGATCACATACACATCAAGAACCAAATCATAATAGATTTGGATTTATGATGATATGATCGCTTTACGAAAAGGTTCTAATGATACAATAGAATGGAATCTCAGGCTTATACTTAACAATAGGTGGTGATAGTTTTTGAGCTCACATCATTTCGAACCGAAATAAGGAACCCCGTCTTGTTTTTTTAAAGCACTCATTTTGTCTTTTAAATTATACCTTCAAAATTTTGTGATATGTGTACAGGAAATTACAGGATATTCTCTCGGCAAAGAAGATGAGAGAAAACACAGAATTACGTATTTCTAAACCTCATAGAATCGCCCCTAAAAGTGACTTGACGTGACCTACATTCGACTACTGTAGCCCCCTTGCCAAAAAGCGCTCACAATAGGCGTAGTAGTACTACGCGATACTGTCTGAATTTCTCGTTTGGTTGTTTACTTGTTTTTTATTGTTCAGTCTTTGATCTTCTTATTATCACAATTTCTTTTTTTTTGCAATAAAGAGTTCATCGGAAAACTGTTGTTGGACGAAAAAGGCGAAGCGAACTAAAGACCCTCTCAACAAGAATGAAAACGAACTTCGCTATGGGATGTTTAAGGCAGTGACTGTAGGGAACTATTTTAATTCAATGGCTCAGGAACTGAATAAGGCAGGCAATATGCTTGTTATCAAACAGTTTTGGAACGTTCTTTATTTCTTCTTGGAAACGATTCGAGATGATCTACTCATTTGGTACTGCTAGAGCCTTCGCTGCTGGAGAGATACTCCTTCGACGCCAAACTGCTACCTACCCACTTGCATGATCCGTGACTTTCGCTGACTCTTCACCTAAACCGAGCCGCGAAGGTTTAAAGAAACGCGGCCCAGCATTACAGAATCCACGTGATGGTGGGTATGTTGTCAAACTTATTTCATATAACTTCGCATTTCTAACGAATCAAGGGTTCATCGGGGACCATTATTTATCCTTCTTAGACTTTAATGTAGACGCATACGACAAGCCACTGTATCTATTCCGGAATTAGGGTATACTTCAAGCCCGATTACACAGAGAGGCGCTGCGTAAAGTTCGATTAATCGATTGATGACAAGAAACGCGACAAAGAAAAAAAAGGCTCTTCAATTGCTGAAAACTCTGTGGTCATGCTCGAGGATAAAATGAGCATTTGTGAGTTTGCCTTTCCGCTCAATATTCCTTTTTCCCTGTTCGGGCGCCGGTAAGAGTCGATAGCGTACCCACGTAATTATCTCCGCCATTACAAATCAGGTGGGTTGTTGCCCAGCCGCCAGGTCCTCCTATCCGCAATCTCGTTACCACTTGGGAAAAGCATTGAGGGAGGGAAGGTGTTGGATTGTCAGAGGAGGGGGAGATGGGGAGGGGCGGAAGGTATTTTCATCTCATTAGAACCTGGCTATTTGCCTATTTGATCACATAAGAGAGCAGGGTCAAGTACCTGTTGAAAAACCTCACAGTGGGGAAATAAATGACGCACGTGCTGGAAAGACTCAGTCGTTTTACCAGGCTAGGTTTTATTTCTCCTCAAAAAAATCTCAGACTTTCTGTATCCCTACTGAATTTTTGACTGTGCACATCGGTTTCCCCAGTCACTTTTTTGCTCTCCCGTCGAACCCGTTCTACCCCTTAATCTGCTGTGGCGCGCCCCAATTCCGATCGATGATCGAATAAACTTTACGCACAAGGGATTGCTGTCTGACACTGATGGTAGGACGGAAACAATCCTTGCAGAGACACGTTACGACAAGGGAGCCGCTGTCAAGATGCCCGAGATTTCCGTAAGATACCCCCATAACGATTAGAAAAGGTGGTAGACTTGAAATTTTCGGCGAAATGCTCGAGTTACGGAAGAGGTAGACTTGACATCTTCGGCGAAATGCTCTGTCTCTCCCTCATGACCGCAGCGGTCCTAAACAACGCAATTATACCTTCGAAAGGTTATGCACAGAATTATTGGCATGATTTTTTTCGGTCCTTCCCCGAACACGGTGAATAATGCAACCAGCCAGGTGAGCAGAAAGAGTCACGTAGGGACATTGTTTTTGAACCAACTAGGTAAATTACGAGACATGACGTTTGGGCTAATCGATTGCTAATTGCAACACCACAATTTAATTTGGAAAAAAAAGGTATTTGCAATTTGTTAAATCGCCAATCTCTCAGCGATATCGACGTGACGAGCTCTCCTTCACAAAAAGTAAATCAAGCGAAACGTTGCAGACAGTCAAGAAACCGGTGTTTATTCACTTTTCCATGTGTTAGCTGCGCAAAATCAATAATTTGAAACTAAAAATCGTTTGTTTTACAGAATCGCTCTATCTAAATGGATCAGCAGCTATTCTGGCACTAATACCAAATTTTGAGAAGCATTTTCTAGGTTCTCGGTTTGGGAGTTGAGCTTTTCAGTGTCTTGGGTAATGGTAGTGGTAGGGTAGTGTCATCTGGTATACCGAGGTAAAGAGGTAAATAGTAACTCAAAAAACATCAAGAAGTACTCTCAAAAGAAGGAGACGAAGCCGATAAAGATTTAAGAAAACAATATAGCTTAGCTTAACACTATAGCTCTCCAGTGCTTCTAGACAGCCAGCAGCAGCTCCTCTGATAGACTCTCTCTTAAACTCTCTAGAAGCCGCAAAGGTCTATAGAAAGCACTTGAGCTAATTTATGCGATAAGTGATGCTAAATGACGCTTATTGATGTTTAATGATGCTGAATGCTGACTACAAGGTAATGAAAGCAATCAAAGTCCGACTGATGATTAGATACAACGCGCTTTTCTGTTTCTAGTGATAATCAGGGATATATCGTAAACTTTAGAAGCGTTAGAAACTGCTTATTTGTATCACAGTTAGTTATTTTCATGGAATACTTACCACAGAACGTTGCAACATTGATAATCAGAAGAACCTGTCCTTTATATTGTGATAAATCAGTGAATTGCCCTTGTAACGTTTCCATCTAAAACAAAAAATCAGATACAAGTCGTGCCGATGAAATGGGCGTTGCCCTAATTCTCATACTTGAAAGTCATAAATAGACTGGTTCACATCCTTGCATTGACTCCATCGAGTCGTCTCGTCGACCATTTTCGGGCCTGAATTGCTAGTAACTTTTTAATATGGAAGAAGAGAAGAGAACATCTATAAGGTATTGACCAATTCTTAAGAGAGGAAAAAAGACGTGAAAATTCCTCACCAGGCTGGGCTGTGGCGACAGCCACCAGGAAAAAGGCTAGAACCAGAGAGAACATTATCGATGATTGCGCGACCCCGGTCGACTGCTTTTATATTGCCAAGAGAGAGTGGTTAGACACCCGAAAGAGAGTGGGCGGGATCGTAGATGTGTGTGTTTGCGCCCAGGCAGACACAAACAGACGCTGTTAATCGGTTACTTTGTTAGGTAAGAAGCATTGTGAATGGATGATAGATAGATAGGCAAACAGAAGAATGTGATAAAATAGAATAGAGGGCGACAGGCAAACACAAGGATATTATAAAATATTCTAGATTACGATAGATTTAAATTTGGCCAGATTTCGCCAAACCTTTCAGAAATACCCATGATTTCAAGGCACAGAATAATGTGATAAAATAGAATAGGGTGGTAGGCAAACACAAGTATATTATAAATATAATAATGTAATAAGATTGTTAGATATTATGAAATCTTCGAAACCCTCCCTGTAATAGGATAGTTAGATATAAATCGAAGAAAAAACCTTCCAGGAAGAACTTTTGCTTTATATGTCAATACTGCCTTACCCTATGGAGGCAAAGAAGAACAAAAACGGTGTAAGAGCAATGGGCGCCATTTACCACGTGCAGGATCCTAGATCGAATTTCGCACACACAATCGAGTCTTAAAGTCTCCGAGATCGCTCAATCCGTACCAGATTGTGTGGAATTATTACATGAGCACCAACATGTATAACAACTAGCTCTAGCAAGCCAGTATAGTGCAAATTAGGTTTCGGGTCGTATTGAACAGTAGCACTTCAATAATTCTACGGCTGAATGTCTAATGGTGGCGACACTTCAAAAAATGGACTGAGATTGCACATACGCTACTATCCTGTCTCAGGTTCTCCAAGCGCACATCTGACCACCTTCTAAACTTAACTATGCTCCCAGTCCATACATACATAATTGTAAAACGCCACAAAAGATGACTGAGGGAACTGAACTGTTCGCGTCTCAAATCTCCCAGACCTAAACAGTTGCCTTCATAAGGAGGTATAGCCTTCAATTCAAGGGCTTTGCAGCTTCACATTCTTGGAGCTGTGATGCTCCGCGAAACTCCGCCAAGAGTAGGTCCCAAACCTATCTCTGGGAGCTTTCTCCTACTATTGACTATGGGGATTGCGCCATCGACCGGAGTAGAAACGAAGAGTTTTGGACGATCCACTGGCGGTCGGGTACTGCTGCACATGGTCCCTGATTGTTGCTGCAAAATTGCTGTTTCAGTTTTGTTTCTTCTTGTTTTGCGAGCACTCGGACTAAGTTACGGTAAGTGGCCCACCTTGGTATTGCGTGATGACCTGTTTTGTTCTCGAATTTCAGTAGGATAGCGGAGGCGTTTGGTCGGGTAGTCATAAATTGCTTCGATCCTTTCAGGCTCTGAAGAAGGCGACCCCGCCGAAACGTAAGCCAATAAAGTCTGCTTAACAACCTCGTGGAGAGCTTACAGAAATATCAGCCATCAATATATCATGCCGAGGTTCTTGCAAAGCCGTACATTTCGACGTACTTAAGGGAAAAGTCCTTCGATTATGGTAGGTGTACGTGAGTCCGCCGTGCGCCTCCCAGTTGCGTACGCAAACGAAATCCATTTGCGCAAATGCTTTTTGAGTAGAACCATCCCACTCCATTCAGGTGCGACTTGTAGTTTAATCATCTTCGTGTTCTGGCCATCAAACACCGTTGAAGAGTCTCGAGATCTTGAGGTCTTTCTGTTTTAGCAGTGTGTTCTTTGAACATATTTCCTAAAAAAGTATCTATTGCTTGACCTTTCTTGTCTTTAACTGACATAACTAGGATGAATGAAGCTTTTAAGGCTTTTTTGCTATGGAAGCAAGGAAAGAAGAAGGAGCGTAGAATTTTTTGTCTTCAATTTTTTTAAGAAGATTGACATGGAAGGTATAATATTTCTGCTCTCGCAGAACAGTTTTTTCGACGAAAAGTAAATCAGGTGCAAGTGAAGAGCGAACGAAAGTCACGACCGGTTTCTGCAAATCCCATGGTCGATCCTATACACCGCGTAAGCAACTTACTTCGCCATTCGGCTGAAATGTTTCGTAATAAGACCTTCGCATTGTAATTTCGCTGCATCATTCATAGCTAGGGTTCTGCGCACTCATTTCCCATTTCACATAAATCTCTAGGACACCTAACCAAGGCAAGGCCGTGGAACTTGCAACCAATTCCAGTAGCATGAAAGAATCTGAGAAACTGACTTGCCAAATAGTAGACATGATGGTGTCGCTACTGAAAGTCGTACCATTGAATTTTGACAATTTACAGTCATTTTGGCTTGGGTGCCACCTCATTTTTGCCTAACACAAACTTACGATGACTGCTCACATGGCTTCTGCTCATTTCAAGTAGTAAAGGCATTCGTGTCTATATTTTCTTTGATGCATTGCATGAACGTTAGATGGATGGCAATTCCAATGCTGTTTCCTTCTAATCTCTCCATTTCACAGTAATTAAAGGCTACTTGGACTCGGTCCCTTGAATGTTGGTGCGTGTCAACAGAATCGTCCGAAGACCCGCGCTAGTGGACGTGGTCGCGACGTCGTGATGGCGGTGGACGAGTTTTTGTAAGCGCCATTCGATTGTGAATGTTACGGCTCCCTTCACCATTTCGGTCAGTGCATGGGGTGTTTGCCGGTGAACCTGATGCAATGTTGCGGAAGAAACAGTTGTCTCAGTAAGCAAAATGGACACCGATGTCCGCTTTAAAGACTGATGTGGACTGCAGTAAATTCGTCGCTCCAATCGACAAACTCAAGTATTGCCGCGCCCATCGAAAAAGCTGCCGCGTTGCGACACCGCGCAGGTACCCGCGCGCGACAGCGCCACTCTTGGGCGATCCTGTTGACCGCGCCCCTGAACCTCAATCGGACGCTCTCGTCTGCGTTCTCTCACCTAAACAGCGACTCCCGACTACAGTAACCTCGCACACTGGAATTTTTGCTACACTGTAATTTGTGCCCACCCCATAACAGGATTGAGCCAAACGTTGGTCCGATTGTGAAAATTCCACGACCCTCCCCTCCTCGTATCAATTATTGTGAGTGTAGAGTGCGCCAAGGCGATCTACAATATGTACGTGGGCGCGTTGCGCGCTCGTACACAGATCGTTGCCTTCTGTCATCAGGCCGGAAAGAGACTGACAAGAACAAATAATCTTCAAATGAGGTAATTCCCTATCGACTACATATTTTTCGAATTCTGAAGTAGGTTTTGGTCTACGGGATTGCTGCATCAGAGAACTAAGAAAATGTAGCATCTCGGAACACTTTTTGCTATGGCGCAAAGAATTTAGATTTTCTGGAAATGCGCGCTTCCTCTTTCGTGAGTTAATTTTGAGTACTCGACGGCAGGCTCGTCGCGCGTCCACAAGGCATAGTCAGCGGACGAGTCGCAGCGAGTATTGTAGTGATTTCGCGCCAGTTAAATAAAATGTACCACGGTAGGTCCCCCACATAGCACATCACGCGCTGTGACTCCGCTGCTCAGCCTTCTTGCCGCCTGTCGGGTACTATGTATTGGGTTGATGCATAATTATTGCGGATTTCCTTGCACCATCCTTTTTTCGAAAAGATTGGTGTTTTGTTTACGATTTTTCATGAGAATGTTCGTCTCTCTGTGGTTAACAGAAATGCTTATGGAAATAAATGATAAATAAATGAAAATATGAAAATCATCTTCATATTCGCCACATATGCTCTACCACTTCGAGAAAGTTGGAAGGCGGCAGAGTCATTTCGCGATCTCAACGAACTTTTCGGCGAGGGAACAATCGGCAAAAGCCAAGTTGAAATATGGTTCAAGAGGTTCAAAACGCCATATTTACCGACCGAAGCTCCTACAGACTACCACTTCAATCAGTGAAACTGTTGTTGAACTGGCAAACGAACAAAATTTACGACGAGCTGGATGACTTGGTGGCCGATGTTAGAGCGTGGATCGTCTCCAAGAATCGTGACTTCTTCACCCGTGGAATCGACCGACTGCCAAGCAAATGGGAAGCATTCTTGAAGATGGTGACCTACGCTCCGGGGTAATCATTTAAACATGTTTTTGTTGAATAATTTTGTCGTTTTCGCTGAATAAAATTTGTTGGAAAAAAGCCGCAATAATTTTCTTCACATGGAAATTGTGGAAGGTGGTAAGAAAATTCAGAAACCATCAGGTGTTTGCTCTCGAGAAGGTACTCACACTTTTGGGTGTGCTCATTTCTTTAAAAAATCGTCCTGTTGGTCCGTTTGTTGGGCACACGGGTTTTTGGCTTTGGTGACATTTTCTTTCGGTTTATTGCAAGCCTTTACTCTCTAGAGAAAATTAAAGGGAGCTTCGACAAGAACGCTTAGACCTATTTCAAAATTGATCCTATCAAAAATGCCCTTTCAGTCCATTTTCTCCTTCACGTGTTTTGGTATTTGCCTGAAAACACGTTTTCATAATTCAGCTGATCACAACTCTCTTCTATCAAGGCTGTAAAGAAAGGACAACGCCTAGTCGCCTAGAGCTTTGTTCTTCATAATAGGTTCATCCTGAAAAGTCCACCTAAACGCAAGCCAATCGTTTTCGTTGAACCTTAACCGTTTCAAGCCAATTCGATCAGGAGATCGCTATTTCTCTTCATAGTTATGGTCCGATAACACTGAATCCC
>MU869013.1:0-33414 GCA_036418205.1 Ostertagia ostertagi | reverse complement strand
CAAAAATCCTCGTAAGTTCCGACCACCATTATACAAAACTCAGTCTTTTCTCTTTGTTGGTATCCTGAATGATATGATAATTCCTAGTGGGAGTGATATCCCAATTTTTCCCGCAAACGACGGACTTGCGTCGCACTGATCGAGGGAATCCGCATACGTTATGGTTTTCCAGGAACGTCTACACTTCGTGGTAGGTGACAGACAGTTCATCAATTGCAGCTTATTGATAGCCAGCTCGCTGCATTGGGTGGATTATACGGCTACAGCGCACATGTGACATCGCTGGCGAGCAGAGCTTTTATTGATGTCGAAATCTTCGAATCTGACTATCACGCGGAGGAGGATTACTTCAGAGAAAGCCGGTGTTATAGGCGAAATACGTTGGAAGAAAGCGTCATCAAACAATAGGGACGAATTCGCGGGGTGCGAAAGAATAGTTTTCCAGGAGTGAAGTTTCCGCCTGTACCACTGGAAAAATTTCAATAGTCACTGAGTCCATAACCGTTCTACAGGATATACATTCCCAATGACACCAGAGCGCAAATGCACACCAAGCAACACAAGTGACGACTGCCTCCAATTGAACTGGTAGCTAATAATGGTAGATAAAAGTTGATATGGGTTCCAAATAGTAGCAAATAGTAGGATACAGCTTTATGCGGCTAACTATATTTTGACAGAAAAATTTCACATTTTCTGAATGCCATCGGCATGTGTTATTTGGTCTGCATTTATGGTCTCGCATATTTTCCGATACGAAGATACCTACCTCTGCATCCGACGGTCAGAGGATTTACTGTGCTCCTCCAACAGGAGCTCCCAAGCTGGTTGCGGTCGTATGCATGCCCGCGCTGCTCACCAGAGAGCAGAGAAGCAGAGTGCCGATGGCGCGGACAGCATGGCATAAAGCCAAATCGTAGATTTGAGAGAGGGATGCTTCCGAAATCTTTTCTGGGCTGAAAACTTGCATACCCTGCGTAGAATAACGTACGGAGATTTCGCAACGGAGTGGTTTCGCAATGATTTCGATATCGCTGTTCGCTCGTTTCGCTTGGTTAATGCTCACCGTTGATGATATTATTTCGTGGAATTGGTGCTGTATGATCTAGGCTTTGTTTCCAAACGCTATTGATTAGTTGTTTCGGTGCACATTTTTTTGCCGAACTTGGTCATGGCGGGAGCTCCCATTATCGACCATTAGGCGAGATGCCTTCACTTATTCCTTTTGAAGGTTATTTTGAGGTCTTGTTCCTGTGCATTCCCCTGGATTTGACCGTCGTGCCCCTGCTACTTTTGCCCCCTAGGTGAAATGGTCTCAGTTTTTTTCTTTTCGAAAGTAATTCAAATGTGATTGTTTCAGTGTGCTTCTCGTGAAAAGCATTACTTAGACACCAGGCGCTAAGACCGTTGACCCATTCTACCTGTTGAGACACGCCCCGCCCACCGCTCCATATTTTGGCAGCGTCGCAGTGTTGATCTGCTGTGCTCTCTCTACTCGCACTTCCCTAGCGCTCTCAGCGCCTACATTATCTCTTGTCTCCTTGCCGGCATTTTGAACTTCTCCGCAGCGTACAGCAAAAGGCTCACTTCCTCTGCATTTCACCACTCTTTTTTCTTTTTTCTCCACTACCTCTACTTTCATAAATTATTGGGCGGAAGTGGTGTAATGGAAAGTGGCACGCTTCCCACGCGAGCGGTCCGAGGATTAAATCCTAGGTCGTGAGTCGCCTGGGCCAACCAAGCCCTCCATCCCTCCGGGGTTGTCTAATTGGTACCAGACTTGCCTGGGAGGATAAAAAACAGTGACTTGAACATCGGCTGCGCCCCGCAAGTCATTGTATAGGCCACATCGCATTCAAACGCCACTGCGAATGTATAAATGGAAGTGGAATGGGCGCCGCATCCCAAAACGGGATTGATCAACGGCAAATGCTTTATCCTTTTATGCTGCTTTTAACTTTCACATTTGAGTGGAATTTCCTCATGATTTAATTCTGAATGTTGCGTTTTACCATTTTCATTTTTCTCTTTTCACCATAATCATTTTCAAAGCTCACATTGATGTAATTGCTACAGTTTTCAGTTGCTGTTGAACGAACGTTGAACGTTGCTCATCTTTTGGTCGCTTCTTTCCTTCCTATTATGAGGTAAGCCTCTAGCACACTTCGTTTTCACTGCTCATGCGATATTCAGAATCCATTTCTTATTGATTTTCTGCTTTCACTTTCGTGCGCCTGCAACAGCATGTGCACCAATACAGGCCGAGATATATCCATCAGTACAAACAAGGAAATGCGATATTTAAACAAGTCAAGCAAGTAAACAACCAAAAAGAAGCAGCATTAGTTTCAAAACGCGGTGCAGTTACATGCAATCGCGCAAGGACTCGCATTGAAGAACAGGATCGCCATGACTGGTAGGTGGGCATATGCTTTACCACTACGTCCCCTTAAGGCGTTCTATTCCCTTTCTAGCGGTTTTCCAAGGTGAGTTTTTTAGTGACACTTCACTACGACATTTTCCATCAACTACTCGCTGGCGGGTCAAGACAAGGGGTTCCTGTAAGTGCCAAGGAAGGTTCAACTCAGAATGTAATGGGTCGTAGTTCAGCCAGAGCGTTTAATCAGCCTTGAATGATCAAGTAAATGCGCTGGGAGTGGCTTGGGGGACGGAGAATCAAATGATCAGGGACGAAATACAAACAATATGGTAATGTGTTGGTGATATGCGGAAGTTCAACTTGATGCCCTACGTTTTCGCCTACTATTAAGGTGACGGAAATGAATAAGACAGGCGGGGGAAATGTCGCCTCTACCACGAATTTCAGAACGGCCTCCTGCTCATCATAGTCGATAGGTTCTCTGGCATCTATCGCTATGTTGCGGAGCACACAGCACGCTATAATTATCTGAGCTACCTTATCGAGAGAGTACTTTCGAAAGAGCTGATTACGAAGAGCCCCATGAGTAACGAAGAATCAGCCGATTTCACCTGCACTCTCCGAGTAAAACATGGAACTGTCTCTTCAATACCCTAAATGCTTGCTCAATCTTGGCGCGTGCGACACACGCGGCCATGTTGTCTCTGTAGAAAACAGCTCCCGACAAAGCCAAAGGTACATGACAACTAATAAATACCTTGATGGGCACTCAAAGATTTAAATGGTTCGAGTAGAAACGTCTCCATGGAACACGCCGAGTCCAGGATAATTCCCTGGAGCTCTCCGTTCTTCGGCTGCTCGTACAAAGCTGACGCCTTGAACGCCCGGGAGTCGTGCGCTGATCCTGGCTACTTCGAATTTACCCATCTCACATTTAGGTCGAACCCTACCACGGCGCCCACATTGAGGCTTCGTATTCCTTCCTACATACGAGGTCTTCTTCTCCTTCCGTAGGTCGCTGTATGCGACAGTGGGTGTCATCGATGACTCCAGTCACTCCCGTACGCCAGAGCTGCGGTGGAACTGGCGCCTGGATCTAGCCTTCTCCACTTCCTCGGCCAGTGAGTGAACTCAAGTAACCTTAGAAAGTTGAACAGCTCTCGAGATACGCTGCCTTGATGACACCCTGCAATTCTTGCAAAGTCACTCTGCATCATATTTTCCCGAGCAAGTATGCGAATAGCAAATGACAGCTGTATCGTCCTTCTCTGCCGCCAGGATGAATCTCATTCTCTATCATTCTTGTTCGTAGAACACGGGGCGATAGAACGGTAACCCTTCCAAAATTTTTCGTCGCTCCACTTGGCGTGTGAGCACGTACAGCCTCGAAACGAGCGATGAAGAGACACTTCTGCGTATCTCTCAACCACACCAAGCCTATAACGAAGTACTGTGCTGGTGATAGGTGTCGATGGTTCTTGGGAATTGGTTCAGTGGAAACAATTTATCGACTCACTCGTAAGCTCGGGGAGGAAATCTTTTAGAAGAGGTTAAGCTCACCTTTAAGCGGATATTTTCCACGACAGACGATCCGATAATGGGGACTGGCAGGTCCCAACACAATACGATATCAACGATGTGGCTCCCTGTAGAACGGAAGGTTAGGCTTAAGGAAGGCGCTACTCATCAGGCGTGGGGTGCCGCTTGGGATCAATACCTGAACAATACGGCCTTTTGATGACCGAAAACATGCGCCACAAAACAAAAAAACAAATTTGATAGGCTCTTCCGCCTCACTAAAATGAAAGGATCTGTCATAGGAAGTCGATTCAAACTTTTGAATGAAGAAGACTATAATTGCGCTTACCCAGCGCGAAAGACTGGACGCAGCCCTCAAATTCGCGTGGGGGGTCAACACAAATTTTTCTCGTATCGACCCAAATTCAAATTGAAACAAGAACATTGAAAAAAGGGTGCAGCAAATTCTGCAAAGAAGTCGAGTTTTTCAGACAGGCTTATTCTTCTCACAAGAAAGCGACCTTATATCAGAATACAATAATGTGGGTGGGTAACCAAAGTGAGCAAAATACCACAAATTAGAAATCTTCTTCACTAAACCGCTCACCGAATATTCTTAAGCAAGCAAAGGTAAATTCGGTCGCGAAACAGGCAATCACTAAAGGATGCGCGAGGTCCAGCCACGATCGGGTGGATGCGACGAATTCAGAATAACCGAGAAGAAAATACCGTGCTAAAGCGCAGGACGGTCCCCCTCGAAAACGTTACAAACTCCTCAAGTAGGAAGCCCAAGAAAAACTGGTCAATTTCAGATTTTAGGCCGTTCGCGGGGTGCCGCGGATTACGGCAATTGGTTATCTTGCAATTCGTGGCGGGACCCCGCTCTTTAGACTTGATTATTTCTTCACGCTCTAACCTTAGTGCTTGACAAGCACCAAATCGCCTGGAAGTGATTCTAACGGTAACGAGTCAGGACGAAACGTTTTGCTCCAAGCGGAATTGAAGCTGCTGGGGCCCTGTTTCACCTCAACAAGCTTATGGCCTATTCACCACAGCATTTTTCGTGCTCACAGTATAAGGTGATGAAGAGACTTCGGCAGTAACGCAAATCAGAAAGCTTTAGCAGTCATTACAGGTTTGATTTGTCTAGTTATTGTCAGCTATATCAAATTCAAAACAAATGCACAACTGCCAGTGGTCTTCATGACTGCTAATCCTTTGGTACTTTGCAAATTTTGTGCATATTTCATTGTGTTATCATTTAAGAATTTGGGCTTTCACTTGATTAACAGCTCTATTAAGGTAACACCACAGAACTCGATCTGAACGTGCAGGAAAGTAAAGTAGCAGCAAGAAAAGTTACTTCTATTGGTGAGATACATGTTGTATATCTTCCTTCCTCCATTATTCATAGAACCATAGTGCACAGAGCCTGCAGGTGAAATAGACGTGGCTTACTTGTAGTTTTCAAGTACACGTTGAAGGCTGAAGAATTCGAACAGAATGGATAAAGGGGGACGTTGGAAATCCCGGTTTCGAAAACTCATCCGCTTCCCTATCACCCTCTTCTACTTTATGAAAACAACACATAGCTGAACCGTAGCGCGCATTACAAATATAATAGAAACAAGAGCCAGCACCAGGCTACCATAATCTGGATGACGCGCCAAATGGAGCGCTTTCGTATCCTGCGCACACACCAGGAATTCAGTTTGACGCCTAGGAGTTTCGCAATGGCATGTGGGCTCTTGGTAGCGCTCGCTTACGCTGGATTCCGACTCACGACGTTTAGAAGAGTCTGAGTGTTTCGAAGATATCATGTAAACAAAGCATTATGTGAGCTGCCATTATCACGGACTAGGTTTGTCCATAAATGGTGTCTGGATAGTGTGGGTAAAGTGTCTCTGTCTAGATTACTCCGAATTGTTCGGGTCATTTGAAGAGGGGAAGAAAAACATTTCGGACGATGATGAGAGCGATTGTATTTTTGGCTCTCTATGTAACTTGTTTCGAAAATTCAGCAGCACTGTCGGAGGTGACGTAGTATAAGAAACCTCAGAAAAAAGTGATGCATAAAATCACTATCCACTCTGGGTTCCTAAACATTCACTTAGCAAATTAATTATTATCAATGTGTTGTATCGCCGCACTACCGCTCACATTGAACAGTTCCAAGACGCAGTCTCCAAACATAATTCTCCCAATTTCGCACTACTGGATGCAGCCGTCGTGTTTTTGGCAGGCATAAGATTGTGACTCGAAGATAGAATGGGAAAAGGTATGACATTCACAGGAAGCCGTGATTAACTGTGTTTTGCTTCGAGGCGAGAATAATTGAGATCGAGATGAAGCGCTTCACATGGTAATGTGCTCATACAACATTCGTTGTGAGAAAGGCATCCGAAGGATTCCGATGTGCTGCGGAAGTATTTTGCAACAAAGACACCTGTTATCAAAGTTTCCCCCCGTCATTCGACTTAAACTTCCACTCTAGTAAAGCCACTGATTTGTTGTCGCAACGCTAGCGCCCACTGTTCCCTTCAAATCCGCGCATGGTGAACAAAGGTATGGCGCTGATAACTGCAAATATGATTGCGGGTGATAACCACGATGATATCGCAATGCGCACCCTTCGCGCAACTTCCAGGTGCCAGTTTCACTGTTTAGTGTACCCCTTCGACGGGATGCGTTTTATTTGGCGCGCTAACTGCATTACTGTAGCCCTAGTCTAGTGCTGAAGTTACATTCCTGTCAGCATAACAGACGAACCTCCCCCCGAAAGGTTTGATCAAGATTAGAGTCTGCAGATTTTCCTAAAGCTGATAATGTGCGAAGGCAACGCAAGACCATTACAAGGCTCTCCAACCTTGACCGAAATATCGCAGTGGACTGCATTGTCAGTAAGGTGTTATACAGTGCGTTGCAAAATCATAGGATACCCCCAAAAATATGAATATCTCGGCTCCTAGAAAAAGCCGTCTATCGCAACTGGAAGAATCAGAACCGTCTCTGTAAAATACCCATACGGTAAAGTACCCAGATCATCGGAATAGTTTTCAGTATTTTAGACAATTTTTTTAGTTTTGTAGTCGTTGCAAAATCATAGAACACCCCTCGGAACCTCCTTACAGTTGAAATTTTTATCCATCCAGCAACGATGGTAGCACTTGTCCAGTGTATGGTAATTCTATTAGAATTGCCGTTTGAGTTGCCCCCTTCCCTTCCGCGAGTGAGAGCCAGACTTTCTTTTTATACGCGCCCGATTGTTCTACCATGAGCAGCGAAGCCATTTTCGGGAGCTCAGAGAAAACCATAGCTTGGTGCTCCAAATTCTCACTTCGAATAGGAATAAGAGTGCACCAGGATAAAGAGCAGAGGTTCTCTATAAGGATTAGCTAAAACCTCGAAGATGACATCGAACAAAATCACCATGTACGGTCAACCTGTGTCAGCTCTACGAAAGATAGAGGATAAAATTGAAATCCTATTGCAAAATCACTGATATGGACAACTAGCGTAGGGCTCTGCGGAAGAGAAAAGAAACTTCAGGACTGAAACTCACGATGAGCTTACGCATCACCGCATCTTTAGGAAACAATCACGAAAATTCTGCTGAAGGATTAATCCTGGCCCATATTTCTTCACAAGTGAGCAACAGTCATACGAACCATCAAAGTTAAACTGCTTATCACCGAAGAAGCGCAGTGAAAGGAACAAATTACTAATTTTTTTAATGAAAAATTGCTCAACAAATCCCAGCTTCAGCCCAGCTTTCGTTAGATTTCTCTTCTCTGGTTTCAATCAGAACACCTAAGGAGTATGACAACACCCTTTGCAGGACCCTGCGCTAGTCGTCCATATCAGTGATTTTGCTATAGGATTTAGTTTCTATCCTGTTTCTTTCGTAGAGCTGACACAGGTTGACCGTACACGGTGATTTTGTTTGATGTAATCTTCGAGGTTATAGGTAATCCTTTTAGAGAACCTCTGCTCTTTATCCTGGTGCACTCTTCTTTATATTCGTAGTTAGAATTTGGAGCACCAAGCTATGGTTTTCTTTGAGCTCCCAAAAATGGCTTCGATGCTCATGGTAAAGCCATCAGACGCAGGTAAAAAGAAAGACTGGCTTTCACTCGCGGAGGGAAAGGGAGCAACTTATACCGTAACTCCAATAGAAATGCCATACACTGGACAAGTGCTACCATCGTTGCTAGATGGATAAAATAATTCAACTGTAAGGAGACTTCCGAGGGGTGTTCTATGATTTTGCAACGACTGCATACTAAACTAAAAAAATTGTCTTGTAATACGGAAAACTATTCGGATGATCTGGGTACTTGTTTGTATGGGTTTTTATAGAGACGGTTCTGATTCTTCTAGTTGCGATAGACGGCTTTTTCTAGAAGCCGAGATATTTATATTTTTGGTGGTGTCCTATGATGCAACGCACTGTATACAACTAAAACAAGGCATGCACCCATCGAGGGTCGTCATAGAGGGGCTGACACTCCGACAGAGGTCTCGAACACACGCTGCGGCGCCAACCCCGCAAAAGTTGAACCGGCCTGGCTACACCTAGCATCTTGCTCAGCAAACCTCTTTTCTATCCGCTGTCATTTTTGCGTCTGGATAGTCCCTTCGAAGGGTCCTGCTTCAAAATCCAAAATGGCGGTGCCGGGTTTATTGCCTCCAGATCTCCAACACTTCTACGAGACCCATCGCTTTCACATGCATCTTTAGGAAAACGTGAGAATTGCACTAAAGCGCGGTTTCATTGTAGCTATCACTGGATAAGATTCTATTTAGGATGCATATTGCTCACATCTGAGCAGCAGCAAGCACTCGACGTTTTCTGGAAGTAACGTACCGCCAGGATGGTGTGCTACGCTAACTGCCCCTCCTCTCGTGAGCAAAATCGAGCAGATCGACTGGGCCTTCCAAAGTCGATCGCTGGTGGAAAATTGCCCAAAAGCATTAGACTTCTGATGTCAATGGTTGACAAGGGGACACTCTGAATATTATACGACCGATCTGATCGAAATGAGGCGACTGCTCGAACTCGACAGATGCATTCTTGAACAGCGATCTTTAGGAGTGCAAAAGCATGGTCTGACTTCGATGATCGAACATTCGTGAAATCCCAAGGAAAACAAAGTGTAGAGCAGTTCATGGGAGAGTGAAACAAGAGTACCATATGACAGTGCAATGCAACTCAGTCACAATATTAACACCTTCTTCAGGAAGCGGAGGTCTTTCAAATGCGAATGCGACTTGTACGCGGACTTGTACGTGACGCCGTGCACCTGTCTGTACACAGACAGGTGCACGGCGTGTAGCCAAGCTGGCATTTTCCCATAAAAACGCTGTTTCTGTCAGCGGCGGTGAGTAGACATCCCTGAAAAGAATTTCTATGCTTTCAAACCAAATTTGAGCGGAACAAAGTGTAGCAAATTTGCTGAATTGAGTTCTGAAGCCCCTTAAAGAATCAAACCAGAAGAAAGAATCTCACACTTTTCTTATGAAGTACACTTCGACCAGATTCCAACACTCTTCATCGCTCATCATCACATTAATTTTGAAGGAAGTTACTGGCCTTTGAAGACTGAGTAGTTGCGGTCCAGGAAAATGGCTTGAAAAAAATTAAGGCGGAAAAAAACGGGGCTATTTTTTGGGAGAGTGATTTTGGGTAAATGTGAGGTGATTTTTTGAAAGTGCTAATCTTCTAGCTACTAATTAGCCTTAGACATCTGCAAAAAGTTGATTATGTAGAAAGCTATGAACGTTTGAATGTCGAAAACTCGCGAGTGCACAAAAAAGGGTACAATGGGACGATTTTTTGAAATACTGAACATCCGCAACATTTTAAGTACTTTTTAGGGAGAGAACTAATTGGGTTTAAAAACTTTAGTGTCCGGTTCCGTGAGACGGTTCCGCTTCTGAAGAAAAATATAACCTCCTGAATGGAGGGGTTTGGATTGCAACGTAATTACTACAAGGTTTAGTTTTTCAGATTATACAATAAGGGAAATTGAGAGATCTAAAAAAAACTTGGTAGGTTGCTAAATGTAGAAATCTTTGTGATTATTATTATACCAGTTTTTCTCCGCCCGCTATCGCGCGCATCACACGGCAGGCTTTAGTGAAACTGAAAGACCCATGGAATATCAGCATGAGGTACTCCATTAGCCACCTCACTATTGAATGTGTTAGACCTTTCCCAGTTTCGCTGAAGTCCATCGAGAATTGGCGTGATAACGTCTGGGTGAATACCATTTGTCATTCTCCAAATCAAAACGAAATATGCATATTTACATAAGTGAGGAATTAATGCTTATCATTTATTTACATTCACCATTATTTCGAAACCCGAAAGGATTAGCTGTTTAATGAGTTCGGGCTTTCCTGATAGAAATAAAAGTTATCGAAAGTTGTTGAAGACATGATTGGTTTATGCAATAGACTGCTATTAAGTAAGGTGGTGGTCATACAATGATGCAATATGCACGTACCACTACAAATAGAATTTGTAAGTAGGAACGCTCTAGTGTCAACGCAAGCTGCGTAACGCAATCGACGACTTTTGCATTTTGACGCACGCGCCTTATCAGCCTTTATCAGTTGTAACCACTTTCCATCACCTACCAACAATGTCCCCGTCCCACCCCACATGACACCTGCGAGTATGGACGCTCAGTGTCAACGCAAGCTGCGTAACGGAATCGACGACTTTGCATTCTGACGCGCCTTATCAGCCCTTATCAGTTGTAACCATTTTTCATCACCTACCAACAATGTCCCCGTCCCACCCCACATGACACCTGCGAGTATGGACGCTCTAGCGCTCTGCTCAACGCAAGCTGCGTAACGCAATCGATGACTTTTGCATTCTGACGCGCCTTATCAGCCTTTATCAGTTGTAACCACTTTCCATCACCTACCAACAATATGCCCGTCCCGTCCCACATAACACTTGTAAGTATGATTGCTCTGGTGTCAACGCGAGCTGGGTAATGGAATCGACGACTTTTGCGTTCGGAGGCCATTTATCAGCCCTTATCAGTTGCTATCGCTTCCATTCATGTACCACCATTGTCCCGGGACCACCCTACATAACACTTGTAAGCATAGACGCTCTAGTACTAATATGAACGTCAAAACGAAATTGGCGATGCTCGCTTTCCAGCCCCTCCTATCAGCTATTATCAGTCGTTATCAGTTCTACCACAAACCACTTAAGTCCCCATCCCACCCGCTATAACATATATAAGAACCATGGCGCTATCGTTGCTGTGACCCGAGCTACGAATTTCGTGACAAACACACACACAGGCCTACACACACACAGACATACTTAGCGAATTATATATAGTAGGATAAGCATAGCTACAAATGTGGCCTATACCGTTCTATTGATTTATTCCATGGCGTCCACATACTCTCGAATGGCACTGCTGTAACCGTGGGCATACTGCTTGACCGTGCCATATGTAGAGTGGAGTGTAGTCGCGTTACAACTTTCGTCGAGACGACTTCGAGAGACCAAATACAAATAGTGTTCTGACAGCGTTAGCCGACGGTCCCCTCCAATATTTTTCTCACGAAGATGGGCATGTAAAAGAAATTGATTTTGTAAAATAGTCGCGAAGCTGTTGTACACACGAGTGCGGAAGAAATGATTTTATTAAGATGGTTATATAGTTTTCTCCTCCAGCGATATCGTAGTGGTGGAGAACCTCATTCCATTAGGAAGAGTTGTTGAAGCTGAACGGAAATAAGCCCAATCTTTCAGTGGGGATAGTGGTAGTTTAGCCTGTCGGTATTGAGATCAGTGACGCGATAAAATTGTGTAGAACTCACTCTGTGTTTCATTTCTTCCCGCGTGTTCCATAGGTGATGCCATTCCATTGTGCATAGCCGCCCACAATGCTCATCACAAAAAGGCATGCGAGCAACAACCAACGCATTTTTCTAAATCTGTATTCTGTAATGTAATGCGAATTCGTAATTCCTGAATATAATGTCGTGTAACATTATGTAATGTAATCTTAATTCTGATTGAGAGCAAACTTGTAGAAAACTTTTCCAATGAACAAAAATGTTGACTTTGAGCTGAGATATATCCTTTGAAGACGGAGGTAACGCATTAATTTCTAGACAACCTAATATGTTCTACTGTGTAAGTGTATGATCAACGATTATTGCATTTGCGAGCGATGAGGGGATCGTGTCGAGCCAGCCTAAAATAATCCAGTTGTGATCCAAGTACAATAGAGAATGGTGAAGTATGCACTGGCTGCAGTCCATTCTCAGATGGAGCCTAAGATGCTTTAGGGTTGGATTTCCCAACATGCAGCGTCGAGCCGGAGCACCAAGTTCGCATCCAAATCATAAAGATGTCTCTGAGGTGCTGACCTGACGGCTCTTAGCAAAACTTTCTCATCGAATCTGATGAGCCTACACAGAAGCCCAATTAGCCTAACGAGTAATTCAGAATACAGAGAAAGAACAAGATAGAGGCGAGGACGTTTGCTCGCACTCTATTTAGGCTTATTTGACTGAATTTTCCGTCTTGTCGGAGTTCTCACTGAGCAAAAAAGGTGGCCATAAATTTTCAATTTTTTTGCCATCGGTACAGCTTTGCGCACCCTTCACACTGTTTTTTTTGGTCGGCATAGTAACAAAGTACTTTTGCACGTGATGTGCGCTGTTTATAGGATGGCACTTGCGTTTAGGATCTATGCAATGCTGAAGATGCATTGATACCTATCTACTCCGAGAACGCGACAAATACTTTTTGTTGTTACGCTCAAACAACAGTATCTACCCATTCAGCGGCTAGTTTAAGCCTCAGATGCGGTATAGGGCGATGAAACTGAAAACGAGTAGTTCATTGCAGTACAAAACACATTTCTATGGCCAGCTTATATACGTATTCAAGAAGCAATGTTCTCTCTATGCGCAGTGCTATTTTACTGTGTGCCATTATCAGGCTTTCATGTGAATGTCCGCATATAATTATCACACCGCAAAAAGACCGCATGTAATTATGGCACCTAGAAATATTTCCTAGATTGACTTTTGAATACGAAATTAGCAGAGACCATTGCATGGGACACACACTGCAATAAGATTGGCGATAGCAATCTTATATCAGAGTACGAAATCAGCAGTGTTACAGGCGTACGACTGGAGCGTTTCTGTCACTTTTCCTTGCATCGCGGTGAGATAAACATTCTAATGGTACGCCTGCACTACTGCTGATTTCTTTCTCTGATATAAGGTTGCTGTCGCTAATTTCTAATTGCAATGTGTGCGCGTCATACAATCGTCACTGCTAATTTTGTATTCGAAAGTCAATCTGGGGAATATTCCTAGGTGCCATAATTACACGCGGTCTTTTTGCGGTGTGATAATTATATGCGGACATTCACATGAAAGCCTGATAATGGCACAGAGTAAAATAGCATTGCGCATAGAGAGATCATTGGTTCTTGAATACGTATATAAGCTGGGCACGGAAATGTGTTTTGTACTGCAATGAACCATTCGTTTTCAGTTTTATCGCCCTATACCGCACTTGAGGCTTAGACTAGCCGCTCATTGGGTAGATACTGTTGTATGTTGTTTGAGCGTAACAACAAAAAGTATTTGTCGCGTTCTTGGAGCAGATAGGTAGCAATGCACCTTCAGCATTGCAAAGATCCTAAACATGCAGCAGTTGCGCAAGTGCCATCCTATAAACGGCACACATCATGCGCAAAATTCCTTTGTCACTATGCTGACAAAAAAACTGTGTGAAGAGTGCGCAAAGCTTTACCGATGGCAAAAAGGTTGAAAATTCATGGCCACCTTTTTTGCTCAGTGAGAACTCCCACAAGACGGACAATTCACTCAAATAAGCGCAAACAGAGTGCGAGCAAACGTCCTCGCCTCTATCCTGCTCTTTCTCTGTATTCTGAAATATCCTCCAAGTAAATAATAAGTAAGTCAAGGTGGATGACACATTCCTGGGGTTTTCACTCCTTGATTCATTAGCTTGGGTGCCACTTGGTCAGACGATTTCGTAGTGAGCGGATAGTTAACAATTTGAATGCCGTATGACGCTTTCAGGCTTTTGATAACGACGAGCTAGTCGAAGCGTCAAGCCCAATGAAGATTACATCGTGCAAAACCTGTGTGGCACAAAAACATTACACATCTGTATTCTGAATTACTCGTTAGGTTGATCCGTGGGCTTCAGTATAGGCTCATCAGATTCGATGAGAAGGTTTTGCTAAGAGCCGTCACGTCAGCACCTCTCGCATAACTCAGCTGCGAGACCACTGCCCTGGATTGAGATAGAGACACTTTCTGATCTGGATACGAACTTGGTGCTGCGGCTCGACGCTGCACGGGAGGAAATCCAACCCTAAAGCCCTTGGGCCCTTCTGAGAAGGGACTGCAGCTAGTGCATATTTCACCATTTAGACATTCTCTATTGCACTTGGATCAAAACTGGATTATTTAAGGCTGGCTCGACACGATCCCCTCATCGCTCGCAAATGCAATAATCGTTGATCATACACTTACACAGTAGAACATATTAGGTTGTCCAGAAATTAATGCGGGTTTCTTTACCTCCGTCCTCTAGGATATATCTCAGCTCAAAGTCAACATTTTTGTTTATTGGAAAAGTTTTCTACAAGTTTGCTCTCAATCAGAATTCAGATTACATTACATAATGTTACACGACATTATATTCAGGAATTACCAATTCACATTACATTACAGAATACATATTTAGAAAAATGCGTTGGTTGTTGCTCGCATGCCTTTTTGTGATGAGCATTGTGGGCGGCTATGCACAATGGAATGGCATCACCTATGGAACACGCGGGAAGAAATGAAACACAGAGTGAGTTCTACACAATTTTATCGCGCCACTGATCTCGATGCCGACAGGCTAAACTACGACTATCTCCACTAAAAGATTGGGCTTATTTCCGTTCAGCTTCAACAACTCTTCCTAATGGAATGAGGTTCTCCACCACTACGATATCGCTGGAGAAAACCATATAACCATCTTAATAAAATCATTTCTTCCGCACTCGTGTGTACAACAGCTTCGCGACTATTTTACAAAATCAATTTCTTGTGCATGCCCATTGTCGTGAGAAAAATATTGGAGGAAACCCTCGGTTAACGCTGTCAGAACACTATTTGTATTTGGTCTCTCGAAGTCGTCTCGACGAAATTTGTAACGCGTCTACACTATACTCTATATAGGGCACGGTCAAGCAGTATGCTCACGGTTACCGCAGTGCCAATAAAGAGTATGTGGACGCCATGGAATCAATCAATAGAACAGTATAGGCCACATTTGTAGCTACGCTAAGGCTTCTTTCATGGAGTAGGTACAAAAAAAACTTCAATATCAGGCGCCCGCGAAGAAAAGTGTAGTGGGTGCAGGAGACAGCACTGCCCGACATGGCCGAGACGGGATATGTGTCACCCACGTTGTCATCAATGAAGTTTGGCAGAGGTTTTCCAGTCTTCACGGACATGTCTGTTCAGGTCATTCGTAGTTTTCTTTTCATCAACGTGAACATGTCGATAAAAAAGAATAATAGAAGCGAATACAACCTATTTTTATGAAGATATGTGTTTCTACTCAAACCACCACGTCGAAGTTAATTTTGGAACTATCAAAGGGGAACCTCGTCCTTTCATGTCCACACGTCATCTCGGTCGAACTTCCATTGCTGTAACTCCCTATAAGTTAGTCAGATCGAATATTATTGGAAACACTTCATCGCATTAAAGTACTGCGTATTTACAGCTCAATGCGATGCAAAAACCCAAGACACGCGATCTCGTCAACGTGTTAAAATGATTTTGAGGCCCATGCGCTAGATCTTACAAATTTCGCAGTCATCATTGTTTTCACGCTTTCAATCAAAACTAGGCTACTGTACCCCTGGGTAGCCTTTGCTCACTGAAATTACTGTAGTTTGCAGCAATTATGACTTCGCTGACAGTCTAGTTGAGTGACCTTAAGCAGCCGCGTATGCAAAATCACGCCGCTCTTACGCGGCTAAAAAACCAAGAAATGCATCGGCGTCAAGTGCTAATCGAGTTGAAGACTCAGCTTTCAAAAATGCAGGGTAGTAGTAGGCCAAGTTACAGCTAATGGTGAGCTGTTGGATGTTCAATTTTTAAGGAAACTTCAGGAGTTCTCACGGCTGCACAAGGTGGGCAATCAAAGGTGCCGCCGGTTGCCGATGTTTGTCGCCGAGTCAAGTGGTTAAGCACTTCGCTAGTGTTTGACGACAACCAACTGAACTATTTTTACTTTTGTGACATGGATTCGGTGCACAAAAAGGGGCGTAAAGTTGGCAGGTTCTATTTTTATTTCATTCCTTTCTATGTGACTGGATAGACGCGGTAAAGTGGAGAGTGGTGTCATAGGTACAAACATGGTTCACGGATCGCCTATGATTGATAGCTGCCCAAGAAAAGCGAGTCCACGAAAATCTATTGAGTGGTACCAGATTCGCTAAGGATAAATGTACTTTCGTGTCAAATATGGCTTGCAGATCTTTTGCTTGGTCTAAGGATTATTAGATTGAGATTTAGATTATGAGACAGGTTTGTGTCTACATAGTTATGATCGGTACAGTATAGCAGCATTGACGCGCAACTTACGAACGCGCTAGTTACTACCGTAGTAAGAAGCTCTTGAAGTTTCTGCGTCATTCGTTGTGATTATCATTGTGATACAACCCCGATCTTTACTGAATACAGAGACAACAACGAAACACTAAACAGAGCATCTCATCGTTTATGTGCTCAACGGAACAGTAATTACTGCTCGAGCCACGGCCAAACAGAGCTGACCATCTGTGATCGGGGATGGCCTTACTCTGAGGACCTGAACATATCAGAGAAACGCTCGTTCTTGTCTAACTAAAAGAAATAGCGAGCTCACCATTAGGCCGATGTCGTATTTTGCAAGGATTCGCTAGCGAATTGCTGGATCCGAGCGTTGCGCCAGCGAATCGAACATTGCATCTGCGTATCGAACTTTGCGCTAGCGAATCGACCGATGCACCAGTCAAACTAGGTACCAGCGACTCAACACTGCCCGAATATGACGGGACCCAACTTTCAAAAAAATTTCTACCGTTTTGAAATAGCGTGGTCGTTTGAAGTGAACTTCCTTCAACAGTTGACGACATAGCGCGTTTTGGGTTTTTGCACCACGTGGAACCAGAGCAGGGTCAATCCTGCGTTCATTTTTTTTGTTTTTCGTTTCCAAAATGTTTACAATCCCCTTCCTTTTCGGAGAGTATCGTTACGACCCCCCGTATTAACTATTATGTCTTTCACGTAATTTAATGCTCATCATTGATGTGGGAGCAGTTGTAAATCACAGTTTCGAACACTCATCCGCTTCCTTATCACCCTCTTCTATTTTATGAAAACAACCCATTTCTTGACTGAACCATGGCGCGCAGTGTGAATAGAAAGGATGAAAACGTAACAGACGATTCTCTTCTGCAACGTTCGATCAAGACTAGGGTCAACAGATTTTCTGAAGCCTGGAAAAGCAGGAGGGCAAGGCAATGAAGACACTTACGAGGCTTGTGGTAGGCGCAGCGCAACGAACCTTTACCAAAACATTGTAACGGAATGCTAGCGACGGGGATGCTTCCATTTGGTTGTTGGAGTGCCTCCACTAGAAACTTTTTCAGGCGTCTTAACTTACTACATTCACATCCACTTCTACTCCATCCTATTCTATCCACTGATTTATCTCTAATCTCCGAAATCGCGCGCTTTAACCCGATTCTTTCTTTGCGTCCTCTGATTCCTAGCCGACCAAAGGTCAACTTCTTTCCATGCCTCGCCTTTGGCTTCGCCCGAATTACCTTCGATGTCCATAGCGTGTAGTTTTTGGACGTTTGTTTCTCTACGAAAACCGGACTTCATGAGTGAAATTTTGTGTGCTGTTTCCAGTGATCACAGCTGACACATTCATGGCAAAAAAGAATGCAGGAAATTTCCGCGAAGGATTCCTTTAACGCATGCACTCAACGAGGGTCGACATAGAGGGGCCAACACCTCCACGGAGGCCTCGAATACACACTGCAGCACCAACACCGCAAAAATTAAACAGGCCTGGCTACATCTAGCACCTTGCTCAGTAAACCATTTTTTTTCTATCCGCTATTACTTTTGCGTTTGAATAGCCTCTTCGAAGAGTGTTGCTCCAAAATCCAAAATGGCGTTCGCCGGATTTATTGCCTCCAAATCTCCAACAGTTCTAGCAGTCGCATCGCTTTTAGATGCATCTTTGTTAAAGCGTATGAGAATTGTAAGTGCTTCAGTCTTAGTCGAAAAAGTTTTGTTCTACCCGAGATATGCGCACTCGCATTTAGATTCAAAATGGGGAAACGTTTCGAATAGCTTACTATCTCTAAGACGTGGAAGTTCGTCTAAAGAAAAAGAAAAGATGCAACTCAGCAGACGTAGAGAACACCGCCGAAAAACATCGCTAGGGTTTCTCGCATGTAAACTACATTGGTATATAACGTCGTTTACAAAAAGGTACCACACAATTGGTGAGGGAAAAGTTTAAGATGTCCTAGTCTACATATATGAAATGCAGTGCATGGTTTTGCTCGCTACTGCATGTCATTTCGACTCCCGACATTATTCAAGTGCTAAGTTGCAGTCGAGAAAGACACAGCGCCTTTTTATCTGAAGCAAAGTTGTAAACGTATATCTAATGAGAACACATTTATTTCCAGTCTATTCAGTACACCATACCTCCATAATAACAGTCACGTGCATGAGAATCACCATCGGTATTGTCTAAACTATGATATGTGGTTGTGACGACAAAGTGCGCTTAATTTCAATGGAGGAGGACATTAAGAATAGACCTGTGTCCAGATATAGCTGTCTGTCAAATACTTTCACTGAATCATTCCACGTAACCGTAAGAGAATGTCACCTAAATGTAGTAGCAAAAGCGGTTTCTATAATGTTGTGCTGCTTGAAAAATCTAGTGAATACGGAAAGCTGATCCTATGAGAACAACAGAAGAGTGTCATTGTCCTACATATGCACACAATACCTCACGAAAATATGTATGTAGACCCGAGGTTGGTGAAGCTGGCAAGTGGTGTCGCCGTTCTAATGACTCCAAAGATCAACCCGATCACTGTCGCTCAAGCGAACCAATCTTCCATTCGCCCCTTATCTAACTGAAGGAGAGATGTAGTCTATGACCATTGGAGCAGTCCCTTATGTCATCAAATAGGGTAGGCATGCACTAAAGCGCGGTTTCATTGTAGCCATCCTTGGATAAGATTCTATTTAGGATGTACTATATTGCTCACATCTGAGCAGCAGAAAACACTCGACTTTTACTGGAAATAGCGTACCGCCGGGACGGTGTGCTACGCTCACTGCCCCTCCTCTCGTGAGCAAAATCGAGCAGATCGACTGAGCCTTCCAAAGTCGATCGCTGGTGGCAAATTGCCCAAAAGCATTAGACTTCTGATGTCAATGGTTGACAAGGGGATACTCTGAATATTATATGACCGATCTGATCGAATTGAGGCGCTGCTCGAACTCGACAGATGCATTCTTGAACAGGATTCATTTCATTCATTCTTGAATAGGAGTGCAAAAGCATGGTCTGTCTTCAATGATCGAACATTCGTGAAATCCCAAGGAAAACAAAGTGTAGAGCAGTTCATGGGGGAGTGAAACAAGAGTACCATATGACAGTAGATTGCAACTCAGTCACATTATTAACACCTTCTTCAGGAAAGCGGAGGTTTTCCAAATGCGAGTGCTACTTCTGTACACAGACAGGTGCACGCCGTGCACCCGAGCTGGCGTTTTCCCGTAAAAGCGCTGTTTCTGTCAGCTGCCGTGAGTAGACATCCCTGAGAAGAATTTCGATGCTTTCAAACCAAATTTGAACGGAACAAAGTGCAGCGAATTTGCTGAATTGCTAGAGCCCGTTGAAAAATCAAACCAGAAGAAAGAATCTCACACTTTTTTTTATCAAGTACACATCAAGTAGATTCCAACACTCTTCATCGCTCATCATCACATTAATTTTGAAGGAAGTTAGTGGCTTTTGAAGACTGCGTAGTCGCGGTCCAGGAAAATGGCTCGAAAAAAATTAAGGCGGAAAAGACGGAAGAACGGGACTATTTTTGGGAGAGTGATTTTGGGTAAATGTGAGGTGATTGTTTGAAAGTGCTGATCTTCTAGCTACTAATTAGCCTTAGACATCTGCAAAAAGTTGATTATGTAGAAAGCTATGAACGTTTGAATGTACGAAAACTCGCGAAGTGCACAAACAGTACTTACAACGGGAACGAATTTTTGAAATTGAACATTACGCAAACATTTTAAATACTTTTTAGGAAGAGCACTATTGAGTTTAAAAATTTAGTGGTCGGTTCCGTGAGACCGCTTGTGAAACAAATAAACGCTCCTGCTGGGGGGTTTGGATTGCAGACGTACTTACTACAAAGCTTAGTTTTTCAGATTATACAATAAGGGAAATCGAGAGATCTAAAAAAACTTGGTAGTTGCTAAATGTAGAAATCTTTGTGATTATTATTATATAAGCATAGCTAAAATTGTGGCCTACACCGTTCTATTTGATTGATCGATTGATTGCGTCCACATACTTCCTCGAAGGCACTGTTGTAACAGTGTGCATAACTGCTTGACCGTGCATATGTAGAGTGGAGTGTAGTCGCGTCACAACTTCGTCAAGACGACTTCGAGAGAACAAATACAATAGTGTTTTGACAGCGTTAGCCGACGGTCCTCCTCCAATATTTTTTTTCACGAGATGGGCATGTAAAAAGAATTGATTTTGTAAATAGTCGCGAAGACTGTTGTAACACACGATGCGAGCAGAAATGATTTTATTAAGATGGTTATCTGGTTTTCTTCCAGCGATATCGTGGTGGTGGAGAACTCATTCTATTACGAAGATTGTTGAAGCTGAATCGGCAATGACCTATCTTTTAGTGAATATGGTAGTTTAGCCCTGTCGGTATCGCCGTCATGGCGCGATAAAATTGTATGAATCATCTGTGTTTCATTGTCTTTCGCGCGTTGTCCGATAGGTGATGCCAATTCCATTCGCATAGCCGCCCCAATGCCATCACAAAAAGCAGCGAGCAACACCAAGCAGCATTTCTAAATCTGTAATTCCGTAATGTAATCGATTCGTCATCCTGGAATAAATGTCGTGTAACAGAGTGTAATGTATATCTGAATCTGATTGAGAGCAACTTGTAGCAACTTTTCCATGAACAAACATGTTGACTTTGAGCTGAGATATATCCTTTGAAGACGGAGGTAGAAAAAACCCGCATTAATTTCTGGAACAACCTATATGTTCTACCTTGTAAGTGTATATCACTGATTATGGCATTTGCGAGCGATGAGGGGATCGTGTCAACCTAGCCTTAATAATCCAGTTTGAGCCAAGACAATATAGAATTCTGAAATGTAGTTATGCAATGGCAGTCCATCTCAGATGGAGAAGTCGTAAGGGTTGATATTCCCACATGCAGCGTCGGTCGAAGCATCAAGTTCGCGATCAAATCATAAAGTTCTCTACTCTATCATGGAGTGTCTCGCACTAGTAATTATGCCAGAGTCTACTGACAGCTCTTAGCAGACACTTTCTCATCGAATCTGATGACCTACCAGAAGCCACGATTAACCTAACGAGTAATATTCAGAAATAGCAGAAGAAGAACAGATCGAGGCAGGGAAGTTTGCTCGCACTCTATTTTAGGCTATTTGACTGAATATTCTCCTTAGTTTTTCGGGTTTCTCCGGGACAAAATAAGGGGCCTATGACATTTTCAACTTTTTTATGGCCATCGGCTACCTATCGCACTGTTAACCTGTTTTTTTTTTCATAGTAACAAAGGATTTTGCACGTGAAGGTCGCTGTTTAATAGATGACCTGCGTTTAGATTCATCAATGCCTAAGAGCATAGCTACATATCTACTCCCGAGAACAGCGACCAAATACTTTTTTGTTACCTCAAACAAAGTATCCCACCCATTGAGCAGCTAGCTACCTCAATGCGTTATGGGCATGAACGAAACGAGGGTTCATTGCAGTACATAACGCACCTTTCCATGCCCCAGCTTAATACGGTATTCAAGAACCATGTCTCTCTAATGCCAGTGCATTTATTTAACTGTTTGCTCCTTAGTCAGCTTTACAATAGTGAATTCCATATAAATTATTCACAGCCGCAAAAACACGGGCATGTATGACGACCTAGAAAATTCCTAAGATAGCTTCGAATACGAAATTAGCAAGACGATTGTATAGACACAAACTGGCCATAAAAATTGGCGTAGCAACCTAATATCAGAGTACGAAATAAGCCAGTGTTAGCGTGCGTGCGACTGGGCGTTTCTGTCCACTATTCCTTTCATGCGCGTGAGGTAAACATTCTAAGGTACCTGCACCTACGTTGATTTCTTTCACCTGATATAAGGTTCTCGCCTTATTTCTAACCTTTGCAATTGCGCTCATACAACGTCTCTGCTATTTTGTATCGACAAGTCAATCTGGAAATTCTAGTTCTCATAATTACATGCGTCTTTTTTGCGGTTGAATGTATTGCGGACATTAAATAAAGGCTGATAATGGCACACAGTAAAAGAGCACTGCGCAGAGAGAGAACCATGGTATCTGAATACGTATATACGCACTGGCATATGAATGCGTTGTACCTGCACTAAACTATTCTTTTTCAGTTGCATCGCCCTATACCGCACTTGAGGCTTAGACTAGCTGCTCAATGTGATACTTTGTTTGAGCGTCACAACAAAAGTATTTGTCGATACTCGGAGGTCATGATATGTAGAATGCATCTTCAGTCATTGCATAGATCCAAAAGCAGTGTATCCTATAAACAGCGCACATCACGTGCAAATCGCTTGTCATGCCGACCTCTGGAAAAAACAGTGTGAAGAGTGCCAAAGCTGTACCGATGCAAAAAAAGTTGAAAGTTCATGGCCACCTTTTTGCTGTGAGAACTCCGACAAGACGAAATTCAGTCAAATACCTAAATAGAGTGCCGAGCAACGTCCCTCGCCTCTATCCTTGTCTTTCATCTGTATCTGAATTACTCGTAGTTAATCCGTGGCTCTGCGAAGGCTATCAGATCGATGATAAAGTTTTGTTCTAAAGCTGTCAGTCAGCACCCTCTCCATAACTCAGCTGCGAGACCACTGCCTGCTTGAAGTAGAGACAACCCTTATGATTTGGATGCGAACTTAGATGTCCGCTCGACGCTGCATGTGGAAACAACCTCATGCAATCTTCTCGCATCTGAAGAATGAACTGCAGCCATGCATACTTTCACCATTCAGACTATCTCTATTGTACCTGATCACAACTGGATTATTTAAGGCTGGCTACAAGATCCCCTTCATCGCGCGCCACAATTGCAATAATCGTTTGATCATAACACTTCCACAGTAGAAACATCTAGTGTCCCAGAGATTAATGCGGGTTTTTTACTCCGTCTTCAAAGATATACTTAGCTCAAAGTGCAACATTTTTTTCATTGCAAAGTTTTCTAAATTGCTCTCAATCAGAATTCAGATTACATTACATACTGTTACACGACATTATATTCAGGAATTACGAATTCACATTACATTACGGAATACAGATTTAGAAAAATGCGTTGGTTGTTGCTCGCATGCCTTTTTGTGATGAGCATTGTGGGCGGCTATGCACAATGGAATGGCATCACCTATGGAACACGCGGAAAGAAATGAAACGAGTGAGTTCTACACAATTTTATCGCGCCATTGATGGCGATACCGACAGGCTAAACTACCACTATTCCACTAAAAGATTAGGCTCATTTCCGTTCAGCTTCAACAACTCTTCGTAATAGAATGAGGTTCTCCACCACCACGTTATCGCTGAAGCATATATAAAACTTCTTAATAAAATCATTTCTTCCGCACTCGTGTGTACAACAGCTTCGCGACTATTTTACAAAATCAATTTCCTTTACATGCCCTTCTTCGTGAGAAAAATATTGGAGGAGACCGTCGGCTAACGCTGTCAGAACACTATTTGTATTTGGTCTCTCGAAGTCGTCTCGACGAAATTTGTAACGCGTCTACACTCCACTCTATATAGGGCACGGTCAAGCAGTATGCTCACGGTTACCACAGTGCCAATCAAGGGTATGTGGACGCCTTGGAATCAATCAATAGAACAGTATAGGCCACATTTGTAGAGATAAGCAAACCAGCCTGTTTGGCGCTCCTGCTGGATGCATTTGCACCACTTGCGCCGCCACCCACCTACCGTATCCGACGGCTCTTTTTCAAAAATTTTTGGGATGTCAGAAAGATGATGTATTTCATCTAATTTGCTCTTCCTAAGAGATGCACAATTTCGTTCTCTACCTCAAACACTACTACACACAACAATTTACCTTCATTCTTACTTTTTCTTTCAATCTTTGATCCAAAGCTTGCTCATATTGTTATTCCTGAACGGGTGTATGTGTTTAGCAAGATATCATCCACCTCATCGTCGAGTTACGAGAGGAGATGAAGGCTCTGAGAAAAGAAAATGAGGAAATTAGAAAGCTGACTGAGCTACGTGAAATTATGGAAATGTTTACGCGCTTGCGAGTAGTTCCTGCAACGGTGTCTGCTCACTCATGTCAGGCTTCTCTCCGGGCCATGGATGTCAGCGCGTGTTCCAGAGTTACAGTTTCATACCTTCTCACCTTCGACATCCCCGTCTTCCGATATATGCGACATGTACGAATATACAAATGTCTGTGCGAAGAGAAGCCAATGCAAGAAAAAAGCTCCCGCGTTCAAGTGAAATACTCAAAAACTGTTTTAGTGAGGCAAAAATTATTTAAAATAGCCGTCGGGTACGGTAGGTGAGTGGCGGCGCAAGTGGTGCAAATGCATCCAGCAGGAGCGCCAAACGGGCCGGTTTGCTTATCTCACAACATTTGTAGCTACGCTAAAGCTTCTTTCATGGAGTAGGTACAAAAAAACTTCAATGAATCAGGCATCCGCGAAGAAAAGTGTAGTGGGTGCAGGAGAACCACTGCGCGACATGGCCGAGACGGGATATATGTATGTCACCCACGTTGTCATCAGTGAAGTTTGGCAGAGGTTTTCCAGTCTTTACGGACATGTCTGTTCAGGTCATTCGTCGTTTTGTTTTCATCAACGTGAACATGTCGATAAAAAAGAATAATAGAAGCGAATACAACCTATTTGTATAATGATATGTGTAAAACTCAAACCACCACGTCGAAGTTAATTTTGGAACTATCAAAGGGGAACCTTGTCCTTTCATGTCCACACGTCATCTCGGTCGAACTTCCATTGCTGTAACTCCCTATAAGTTAGACAGATCGAACGTTATTGAAAACACTTCATCGCATTCAAGAACTGCGAATTTACAGCTCCATGCGATGCAAAAACCCAAGACACGCGATCTCGTCAACGTCTTAAAATGATTTTGAGGCCCATGCGCTAGAGCTTACAAATTGCAGTCATCATTGTTTTCACGCTCCCAATCAAAACTAGGCTACCGTACCCCTGGGTAGCCTTTGCTCACTGAAAATTACTGTAGTTTGCAGCAATTATGACTTCGCTGACAATCTAGTTGAGTGACCCTAAGCGGCCGCGGGTGCTAAATCACGCCGCTCTCACGCAGCTAAAAAACCAAAACATGCATTGGCGTCACGTGCTAAGCGAGATGAAGACTCAGCTTTCCGAAATGCAGGGTGGTAGTAGGCCAGGTTACAGCTAATGGTGAGCTGCTATCGGATGTGCAACTTTTAAGGAAACGTCACGAGTTCTCACGGCTGCAGAAGTTTGACAATCAAAGGTGCCGCCGGTTGCCGATGTTTGTCGCCGAAGATCAAGTGGTTGAGCACTTCACTAGTGTTCGACGACAACCAACTGAACTTTTTTTACTTTTGTGATTTGGATTCGGTGAGCAAAAAGGGGCGTAAAGTTGAAAAGTTTTATTTTCGTTTCTTTCCTGTCCATGTGATTCTATAGAAGCGGTAAAGTGGAGAGTGGTGTCATAGGTACAAAGGTGGCCCATGATTGATAGCTGCCCGAGAAAAGCGAGTCCACGAGAATTTATTGAGTGGTACCAAATTCGCTAAGGATAAATATACTTTCGGGTGAAATACGACTTGCAGATTTTTGCTTGGTCTAAGGATTATGAGATTGAGATTTAGATTATGAGACAGGTTTGTGTCTACATAGTTATTATCGGTGCAATATAGCAGCATTGACGAGCAACTTACGAACGCGCTAGTTACTACCGTAGTAAGAAGCTCTTGAAGTTTCTGTGTCATTCATTGTGATTATCTTTGTGATACAACCCCGATCTTTACTGAATACAGAGACAACAACGAAACACTAAACAGAGCCTCACCGTTTATGTGCTCAACGGAACAGTAATTACTGCTCGAGCCACGGCCAAACAGAACTAACCATCTGTGATCGGGGATGGCCTTACTCTAAGGACCTAAACATATTAAAGAAACGCTCGTTCTTGTCTAACTGAAAGAAATAGCGAGCTCACCATTAGGTCTGCATAGTTTGCAAATCGAGGACCCGCTAGCGAATCGCTGGATCCGAGCGTTGCGCCAGCGAATCGACCGATGCACCAGTCGAACTAGGTACCAGCAACTCAAAACTGTTTGAATATGACGGGACCCAACTTTTAAAAAAAATTCCTACCGTTTTGAAATAGTGTGGTCGTTTGAAGTGAACTCATTCAACAAAAGACATAGCGCGTTTTGGGTTTTTGCACTACGTGGGACCAGAGCAGGGTCAATCCTGCGTTGCGCTAATTCCAAAATTTTTACAATCCCCTTCCTTTTCGAAGAGGATCGTTACGACCCCCGTATTAACTATTATATTATGTCCTTCACGTAATTTAATGCTCGTCATTGATGTGGGAGCAGTTGTAAATCACTGTTCGAACACTCATCCGCTTCCTTATCACTCCCTTCTAAAACAACAACCCATCTCTTGACTGAACCATGGCGCGCAGTGGGAATAGAAAGGATAACAACGTAACAGACGATTCTCTTCTGCAACGTTCGATCAAGACTTGGGTCAACAGATTTCCTGAAGTCTGGAAATGCAGGGGCAAGGCAATGAAGGCATTTACGAGGCTTGTGGTAGGCGCAGCTCAACAAACCTTTACCAAAACAGTGTAAACAGTTGTGGTGGGATGCTGGCGATGGGGATGCTTCCACTTGGTTGTTGGAGTGCCTCCACTGGAAACTTTTTCAGGCGTCTTAACTTACTACATTCACATCTCACACTTCTACTCCATCCTATTCTATCCACTGATTTACCTCTAATCTCCGAAATCGCTAGATTTAACCCGATTCTTTCATTGCGTCCTCTGATACGTAGCTGGCCAGAGGTCAACTTCTTTCATTCCTCGTCTTTGGCTTCGCCCGAATTACCTTCGATGTCCGTAACGTGTAGTTTTTGGACGTTTGTTTCTCTGCGGAGACCGAACTTTATGAGTGAAATTTTGTGTGCTGTTTCCAGTGATCACAGCTGAAACATTCATGGCAAAAAGAATGCAGGAAATTTCCGCGAAGGATTCCTTAAACGCATGCACCCAATGAGGGTCGTCATAGAGGGGCTAACACTTTCACGGAGGGCTCGAATACGCACTGCAGCACTAACCCCGCTAAAGTTAAATAGGCCTGGCTACATCTAGCATCTTGCTCAGCAAACCTTTTTTTTCCTATCCGCTATTACTTTTGCGTCTGGATAGCCTCTTCGAAAAGTCCTGCTCCAATATCCAACATGGCGTTCGCCGGGTTTATTGCCTCCAAATCTCCAACACTTCTAGCAGTCGCATCGCTTTTAGATGCATCTTTGGGAAAGCGTATGAGAATTGTAAGTGCTTCAGTCTTGGTCGAAAAAGTTTTGTTCGAAAGACCGAGATATGCGCACTCGAATTTTGAGTCAAAATGGGGAAACGTTTCGAATAGCTTACTATCTCTAAGACGTGGAAGTTCTTCTAAAGAAAAGATATGACTCAGCAGACGTAGAAAACCCTTCCGAAAAACATCGCTATGGTTCCCACATGTAAACTTTAATTTTAATTTTAAGTCGTTTTACAAAAAGCTACCGCTCAATTGGTAAGGCAAACGTTTAAGATGTCCTAATCTACATATGTGAAATGCAGCGCATGGTTTTGCTCGCTACTGTATGTCATTTTGACTCCCGGCAATCTTCAAATGTTAAGTTGCAGTCGAGAAAAACAGCACTTTTTCACCCAAAGTAAAGTTGTAAATGTATATCGAATGAGAACACATTTATTTCCAGTCTATTCAGTACACCTCCATAATAAAAGTCACGTGCATGAGAATCACCATCGGTATTGTCTAAACTATGATATGTAGTTGTGACGACAGAGTGCACTTAATTTCAATGGAGGAGAACATTAAGTGTATGACAAATATGATCGGTGTCCAGATACAGCTGTCTTTCAAATACTTTCACTGAGTCATCGACGTAACCGTAGGAGAATGTCACCTTAATATCGTAAATGTAGTACGGGCAAAAACAGTTTTCTATAATTGTGCAGCTTGGAAAATCCACGGGCCATGGTGGCATTGCGGCTGCGTAATGGATCTGGAAAGCCGATCCTATGAGAATGGCAGAATCGTTGTCCCACATATGTTGCACACAACTCGAGAATGTACGTGTATAGACGCGAGTTCGGCGCAGCTGGCAAGTGGTGTTGCTGTATTCACTTACTCCAAAGATCAAATCCCGGATCGCCGTTGCTCATGCGAATGAATCCTCCATTCGCCCCAAATCTAATTGAGGGAGAGATGTAGACTATGACTTCTACATTGAAGCACACTATTCTATCATCAGATAAGATCAACGTACACTGAAGCCGGCTTTCTTTGTAGCCATCCCAGAATGCAATTAAATTTAAGAGCATACTATTACATCTAAGAGTAGAAGACAATGCTGTACACTGGGAACCTCTGGACGGTTGTGCTACGATTACTGACATCTTACCGCTGTAAAAACCAAGGCAGATTGGACTGGGACTGTCGGAGGAGTCGGTCTACAGGTGAAAGATTACCAGAACATTAGTGAGCTGACACAGTCAATGGTGAAGATCATAAGTAGTTTGATAGCCTGAATCTCTTCTTCTTCTTCCGCTAGGGTTAGTCCGCCGCAGTCCGCAGTCCGCTGTTTTTGTCAGCCCGTCGCCACGTTGCTCTGTCAGGGCACTTTCCATCGTGCCCGCGACCTGACCTAGGTCCTTACTTTGATCACGTTTCCAACCATGTTTTTCCTTTCCCGGGCTCCTCGCGCGTCGCTTGCCTTGTACTTCGGAATCCATCGCGTGTTCTTATCGGATGCTTTGTGGCCGTCCTTAGCACATGCCATACCAGTCGCAGACGCTGATCTCTCAGTACCTTCAGCTGCTAGGCAGTCTTCATGACCGATCTGACGTCCTCGTTTTGAGCCTTGTCCAGCCGCGCCAGCGCTGGCCCATCTCAGCATCTCATTCGCATAGTGGAGCTGTCTTCCTGGTTCTGTTCAGGCCAGCATCCTGCCATACAGGCATCGCAGGCCTTTACACTCGTCCGGTAACCTTTCCTTGAGCGCTGTGGAGCACCTTTCGATCGCAGAGACGTTCCAGTGGACTCCCTCCATTTCATCCATGCAGCGTTGACCGAGCCTTTCACCGCCTGATCCACATCCGTGGCTAGCCACATCACTCCCAAGGCGATTCGAAGTCTCCACTCGTTCGATGCCGTTTCCACCATGGCCGGTCTACGATCGACTCTGACCGGGAACTGTGCGTCTTCTTGACATCAGCCGTAGCCCACTTTCGCCAGATTTCTGCCATTCTGACACCTTGGTTGTGGTGTTTGGGTTCCTCTCACTATCAGCTATCAAGGCGGACGTTCGTCAGCATAGAGGATCGGTCTTCAGTGCGTCCCTCCATGAGCCCCCTTCACCAGACATCTAGTGTACGAGGAGAGGAACGGCTTCAAGAAGCTGACCTTGTGTATCCCGACCGTGATTGGGCACCTCCTTCATTAATAATAATTTTTTGTTTATTATTTTTTTAATAATAAAATTTTAATTCTCTAATTTAAATTTTTAGGCCGTATGGGTGCGATATTAGCTGCCTTGGGCTCCTTCGTACATGTCCTTCACCAGAGGATAAAGTGTTCTGGGCACGTTTCTCGATTCGCCTAAGCGACCTACATAAGCACTGCTCGCGTAGCCGAGCGAACGCTTTTCCAGGTCGAGGAGGCTAGGTAGCCTAAGCACACTTTTCTCGCCGATACTTCTCCTTCACTTGCCTAGCGATGAAGATGGATCCGTTGTAGACTTTTCGGCCATGAAACGAAACTGTTCGGGGAGCCAGACCAGGCTCCGCAGTCTCGAGTCGACCAGTCGTCGTACAGTTTCATTGTATGAGCAGCTCACTTGACTGCCGCGGTAGTTGAGAGCAGTCGATCGCGTCACGTTACGGCTGATAATGGGACAGACAGTGCTGTGTTCGTCACAGGCCTCCGGCATCCTCCCCTTTCCGGACAGTCCACCATATTCAGAGCGGAGTGGCCACTCACCCCGTCTCTAACAGGGCCTTCCAGCCTCTTATGGGTACTCCATTCTGAAGCCACGTTGCCCTTTCCACCCCCAGAGTGCGCGCCGACACATCCTCTGTCCAGAGTGGATGGACCTAAGCTGTGGCTCTACCCGTGAGTTATTCTCGTGACGAGAACGCTTGTTCAGAAGACCTCTGAAGTATTCTTCCACCTCCTCCGAACTTGGGCTGCATTATCAGTATGGCGCCATTGTTGCTCTTTACGTTTGCACACCCTGATATCCTTGGTAGCCGAGGCCGGGTCTTGCAGTCTGAAGACGAATTTCTCTGGCGTTTCTGCTCTCAACTACTTGTACAAGGCGTCATCTGCCGTATGCTGTTGCCCTGGCTACGCAGCCTTAGCGAGCCTTCTTGCAACTCTATGTAGGCGCGAGGTCTTCGGGGCTCCGGGTCTTCTGCCAGGCGCTTGTATTCTTCTTTTCGTTTCCACGAACTCGCTGGACATGCCTCGTTCAGAAACCACGCGCCTTGTCATTCTCTGCATCACCTCGCGTTCCTCTCCCAGTCCTTCCTTGGCGCATCGTAGGATATCTCAGCCTGCAGTGCCCAAAGCCTGCTGCGCTGGTCCCTCAGGATGCTGGGAGTACGACTTCATTAGTCTTCGCGTTGAGGTCACTCTTCTCTGCACCGGGCAACTCCACCACTTATCTCGTCTCGGTTTCTTACGTTGTCTTCTGGGAGCCATGGCATGTCTGCAGGAGTGCTATGTGCTGGGAAGCCGGTCCTCGCCAGGAGTACCCAAGTTGAACGTCCTTACACAGTTCTGGGGATGATCTTTCAACCAGCACATGGCTATTTCCGGTTGTCGTCCTCCACCTGTGTAGCGTGACTATGAGTCTCCCTTTGGCGAAGAACGTGCCTGCAGACTGCAATTCGTGGTCCCGTAGCGCAGGGTCAGGACCTTCTCCTTTCGCGTTCCTCACTCATTCCTTACCTCCGTGCGCCCTTTCAAGCCTCTTCTTTCACTGCCTACGTGGACATTCAGATTCACTGTATGGTGAGGAATATAGCCTTCCGGAATCGTCTTATGGCTTCGTCCAGCTTCAGCGATAGAACTCGTCTATTACTGTCGGGGCATCCCTGTCTGCGGACGATCACGGAAGTAATTGTCCAGTACCCCTCTCTTCGTGTCTATCCTCACAGCGCATGAATCGGGATACGCCTATCCTGTTCACTGCGGAACATTGGTCTTTGAGCGAATCCGCTACCGCTCATGCCACACGTTTCCGCTTGGTAGTCTTTCCCAATTGTGTAGAGTTGACACATTCCCTCATTTCGCCTGGGCCTAGCGCCTTTTCCATCGCCGTCTCTCCTGGATAGCCCTAGCCTGATGTTCTGCGCGTCATCAAGGTCAGAACTCCGTGACTTCCAGGTTTGCGATCCCACGTTCAGCGTCCCTATTCGAATAGCTCTTTGCCGAGGCCGTTCACTCCTCGGTAGCCCTCGCATACTGGACCACAGAACTCGGGGCTGGGTTCCTGCCGCGGCACACTTCGGGTGACGTCCTAGCATTAAAGTGATTCTTTTTGCGACTTTTAGACATAGTTGGTGTGACTGGGTGTTCATCACCCGCTGTCAACCGTCCAACCTGGGCCTGACGCTGGTACTAGAAACCCATTTATTGGAAATTTTTGCAGCATGTTTAGCCGTCGGCAGGAGCGAACTCGCGGTTTTGGAGGTGCAGACATGAACCTAACCTTTAACACATCGGCTATCCCTGCCTCAGTTGGTAGCCTGAATATTCTGCCTCACTACTGGGCAAATCTGGCCGAAATGAAGGCGATTGCTCGCAACTGAACAGATGCATTCTTAAGCAGTGATCTTTAAGGAAAGCAGCGCGCTGAACGGCTTGAGCAAAGAGTTTCTCCGAGGATATTGTTACCGTTTCCATTAACATCACACATGTCCGTAATAGAGACTTTCAAACTGTCCGTGTTGTCCAGGTTTTCAACATCCAACAGTAGGCCTTTTGCTGCTTAGCATGGTCGCAATGTTTGTCTGAATATATGTAAGTTCATCAGCTTCTGACACATAGCAAAACGCCCCTGCTCTGTTAATGTCGGGGATGCGCTGTTACCCATGAACAGCGACTCCGTCCCATGGTTCGGTGTCAAGGACGCTCCGCAATGGCCACGCCCTATGTCGCCAGCTTAGTCGCCAACCACGTGTTGGGGCTCGAGTGGTTTTTTCGGTAGCTAGGTTGGTGGTTCGTTCCGATAAGGGCGAAAGAGCCAGCACCATGGGTAGAGCTCTGTTCCCGGAAGCGCCTGTAATCCAGTGTCGGTCATGTCCTCCCCGCTTTGCCTAACAAGCGCAACTAGGACAATTACAGCAGGCAATGCGAAGCTCCAGAAGAATCAAGCCACACGTGGTAATGTTCCAGCTCGTGGGCTTACCTCTAGTGAAGTGTCTCAGGCGAGGGAGTTCGATGCGAGTGGTCCAGTTAATACGTTAACAAATGGGTATAGTCCCTCGGTGTATTTATTGGGTATTTTTGTTTGTGTGGTCTACTTAGCTCATGAAGGCTGCTGTTAACTGTGCGTATCAGGGGAGTCGGGTTGGGCACTAAAGTGCGTCCGCGGCCCTTGTAGCTAGGATGAGCTGCCCGTAGCCACCCCTGCACCGCCAAGGGTGTGCTGGAATCCGCTTTTGCGAGTTCATTAGCTTAATAGCAAATCGCTGGGTTCGCTAAGTCTGACACCATGCCTTGGAACTACTTGACTGTGTTCTGAAACTGTTCCGGTACCTAATACTATATGGTATT
>MU869012.1:22560-35127 GCA_036418205.1 Ostertagia ostertagi | reverse complement strand
GTACCATAATATTCAACAAATGTTCTGAGCAGGCTTCCTTGCACATTTGCCGCAAGCTGATTCGGAAAGATTTGCACAGCGTGTGCCAGGGATAGGTAGCACTGTTACCGCCGAATCGCATCCCATATAATAGAGCTACCCTCCTTTTCATCCCTGTAGGTTTGATTGACTGGTGCCAGACCCGTTTTGGACGAAAATATTACCAACTTTCGAGAGTACTAGTTGTTTCGCAAGTTTACACACCAAAAAGGAGCTCAGGTACCTCGCAATCTGGGTAGAAGTAGAAGGAAGGCGTGGCGCACCCCAAGGATTCCGTTGAGAGCTAGCTCGAACGGTCAGCCCACACTTTTCATTATAGTTGCCGATGGAAGCGGTTGACGCTAAATCCAAAGATGTTCCCGGTTCTCCCTAGATCTCATTTTTTAAAAATCGATCGCATAGAGTTTGTCTGTGAACGTGAGGACACAAATTCTTACTTAGACAAAGCGTACAAATCTCAAACTATTTCGTACTCAGTTAAGTGCAGCAAATAGCATGAATGGCAATGAAGAACCTCCTAAAAACGGGATCACTTTTGAAGCATCCGCTCCGCTCTGCTCATGGTAAATTATTTAGAAACCAGCTGTTCCCTCGCATAACGCTCATGGACTGCACTGGGCCATGGCAGCAGTGTTTGTTGTTGGGGATTTGGCTGGCGGTGGAATGATTGCACTACCAAAAGCGCTGGTCAATGCAGGTACGTATAATTTAGAATGAAACTATTGCCTGAACCATTGTATGACTGTAAGTTCTACCGATAAAGTGAGTGATTGCTTCATAGGCATCTACAAGGAGAGCAGGGTAGCATAGCTCTACTCGGAGGGAGGCAGTGAAGTGTACGAGGATGTGAGCTCTCTCCTCATTGATTAGCTCCCTGAATGGCATCGTCTAGGTTACTTTAATTACTGGGGCACTTGTGACTAGGTATTGTTTCCCCGCCGCAAGCCTCCCCGTGACCAGGATCAACCCCACGTTGGTACAAGTACCAACGGGGGGGGGGGTCGTAGTTTGTTGACGTTTGTAGTGGGGGGGGTCGTAAAAATTTTGCTAAAAGTCCCAACGATAGGACCGACCCTGCATGTGCGATGTCTACGTCTTGCTCGTCTCTGTTATCTTTCGCCTCCATGACGACCGCTTCGTCGCCCTGTGGCCCAGCTTCTCCTCGGCTCGCACAGTGCTAAAAACTTGTTGCTGAAAGGCACACTGAAGACTTTTATCCTCAAAATGGGTGACGTGGCACATGTGGTTTCATTTTTCATCCCTGGTGATACTACCGAGGCTCGTAGGAAGGCCCGAGGGCCCACCCTAGTGGTAATGCAGTCCGACGGCACCACCATTTAGCTGACCAAGAGGAATGTGCTTCTAGCGTGTAAGTTAATTTCCGGGAGTACTAGTGGCTTTGAAGCCAAAAATCCCACAGATTCCTCTGTACTCTCAAACCCACAATCCCACATTCTAAACTACAGAAGCTAAAAAATACAACTTTTGTTGTTAGCAACACATTGCCCTTGACATAGGGAGAGGCTTCTGAAGTGCATACATGTGGCACCAACTTTTGATTAAGTGGGGCCCGTTTCTGGGCGCACATTGCGGAGACAATTTTTATATTAGGTTGTCGGAAAAGTCTTTGCGCATTTGGCAACTTTTTTTCAAAATTGTTTTTCTTCTTTAGAAAAACCAATCCATTTGCTAACATTATCGTTCACCAATAGCAGTGGACTTCGTTGGCAGCAGCTCTCCGTGAGCGAAACATTTGCAGCCTCATGAGCTTTCAATGTTGCCTCCCAAGTTGCAGTACTCGAATCGGCGTTGCAATCTTTTGTTCTACGCATCCGAGCCAGTCGTGCTTTCGAGAGCGGTAAATCTGAGGATCCCACTTCTTGACACTACCAACAAAGTTGGCGGATCAAGCGATAGACGGGCGGGAAATCAAAATATTCTTGCAGAATTTAATGGTCTCAATAGCGTGTAGTCAGTCAGATCTCAAAATATGCTTTCGCCATAATTTCACTTCTTTTAGAGGCTATATTGAGGAACGGTCATTGTGATCTGAAAGAGCTCCGCCAATTACCATGCATTGCACTAAGCACTCTCCAATCGAATTCAGAATGCACTCGTCAATGAGGGTGGCAGGCCGATCAGATTTGTGGTTTTTTTCGCAAGTATCTCGAACTCGGCAACCAAATAATCACCATATTGTGAAAGATAGTTCAGAGGATAATCACGACATGTAGAACTCCCACTGCTTCGCTCCTATCAACGCATTTTAGAGGCTTATAAAGGCAGGACCAGTTAGACATACCTTCGGTGAAAGGCGATTTTTAAGCTTCAAAAGCTGCGAAATGCTACGACAGAAATGCTGTGAAGAGAGCATTAACCACCGCTCATATGCGTATGACAGTGAATGTTTCAAAACAATTCGAAAAGATTTTGCAAGGTGAAAATGAAAATGCGCAAGAACTTTTCCGACAACCTAATATAGTATTCCATCATTCTAAAATGTAGCTGAATTTAGGCCATTAGTTCCTGGTCCTGATTCTAATTTCTGCTTGTGTCCTTGTGTTTCTGGATAATACTGGTCCTTCACTGCGCTTCAAATTGGACCGATGTTTGCAGAAAAGGTTGGAACGATTGCCCTGTAGCTAAGCCTAAGGAGCATTCCTCCGATAAGTGTCGTAGGTCCGAAGAATGCGAAATGTACGCAATGGGAATATGTAAGTCCCCCCTCTGAGTACAAATGCGGGTCCTGGCAGGGCCGTCACCCCACTGCAGAAAACTTAGGACCAGAAGCTTGGTGAGGGAAGCGCCTTGGGCAAGGATGTGACGCAACCTGTTGTTCTCCTCATGGCACTTGTTGGCCTCTCCAAGGCTTTGCACTAGTGCCACCTACCAGCAGTTTTCCAATGCCCTGTATGAATGTTCCCTCCTGAGGTCATGAGCGCCAAGAAACTTATGAAGTGTCTTTCAGATGGGCAGTGTACCGCGGCGTTTGTCGAAAGCCTTATGGAGAGATGGCGTTCCGTGCTTGCGGACAGCGAATGAGGTAATTGGGTAACTACTGAACTTCAGAGATCGTGTTGGCAAGCTGTGTCAAAGGTTTGTACACATCAATAATGAACTGTACTTTGAAAACCAGCGCATTCGAGCGTAAAAACAAGACAATGCGAAATTTCCATGGACCCAAAAACATGACCGGGTCTGGCTGACGTGTCATGCGGTTTCTATAGGGCTTGCTTTTTTAGACCATGAACTTTCTTTCCCCTAAGTGGGTTGATCCTTCCCTAAATGCTAGTCTTCTGCTTCCCCACAAAGAAGAGGTCACAGATCACTATACTGATGAAGCCTGTGATGCGACTCCGAGGTGGGGAAAAGTAACCCTGCGGGAAAGGGAGCACTGAGTGTGATGGTGGGCACCCTTTTAGGATGCGATAGCATACAGCCCCTGATTTAAGCATCTCGAAAAAAAAAAAGCAGCTCTGCAACCATTCTTAGACGGCTTGCCAGAAACCCTCCATCTATCGAACAGACCGTCACGGAAAAACCACGGTTCCTAGCAAAATGAGTATCCGGCAATAGAAATGCACGTAATCGTGCTACTCGCACAGTGAATATAAGTGCTGCTCATAATAAGGGATTCCCAAGAGAGTACAGAGCGCACAAGCGTGTGCTTGTCCCCCTCAATCCTTCCATTATTACGTCGAATTTCCGGATTTTTTCCGACTAGTTCAACAAACAGTTAAATAAGTCGCCACATTAGGTAGGAGCAGGGTCAACCGTCCGTTGGACAAAGTCCAACGCGACGACGAGAGTAATGCCGAGAGTGAACGTACGCACGGAGACACAGACGGCTCGCGGGTGGCGAGAGTGAATGCCGGCGCGGAGAGCGGTCAACATCGGTCCAACGTCGCTCCAATATCGGTCCAACGTAACGGTTGACCCTGGGTAGGAGTATATGGGGTATAGTGGGAAATAGTAAGGCGAAAACCCACTCAAGTATCATTTAAGATAATTACTAATGAGAATCAGAGCAACCAGTACTAGTCATAACAATAAATTGGAGTGGGTTTGCGGATATTAACTGGCACTTGCGAGTTTGGTTGACGGCAGTAATCGAGTGGTGAAGTTGACGTCACTTATGGGTCCCATTACGCGGCTGTAAGTGTTTTTTCTGCGAAGAAATCGATGCCACCCATCCCTTTTCCGCCAAAATCTAAGCGACTATGTCTACGGGGCAAACAGTTGTGTAAAGGGGCTCCTCTTCAAGAGCACAAGGAGAAAGCCGTGAACATCTACACAGACGTATGTTCTCATTATTTTCAGACGATCACGCCTACTGAATTCACAGAACTCGTGAAAAGCCCCTTTCAAAAATACAGTATTTCACAAAGCGCCTTCAAATAGCCAGTTCAAATTGTAAATGCAGGATTTTCATCGCCGTGATGGTGTGTTTGACTCAATTCGGTTTTGCTACCGTACTTATTCTGCTTGCCGCAAAGAACACAGCAATCCTACTGCACTTCTTTTTCACCATCAAAGTGGGTCTCCGTTGAATGATTTTTTCAGTATCTCTTCAGTATTTCGTATTTTTTAAAAATTCCTGATAAAAAGATTCTTAAAGATTAATTTCTGCTGGCTTATCGTGATCGTCGGATTGATCGTGTGGCCAGCAACAATGTTGAAGAGTCCAATGCATTTTTGGTTTGTTTCTTCTCCTTTTTGGAAGCCTTGAATGGGAGCAGTTTTTTACCGCTCCTCGTGGACTTATTTTTATTCTGATAAACATTACTTTGCAAAACCACTTGAGAAAATATCAGTTTTCTAGGCAGGTAGCCGTCTTCTCAGCGCTCTCCAGTTCCATTGCTGTTTGCCTGCTGGTGGTCGGATTCATACATGACGCTCCAGTCTGTGCACAGGTTCATCTTCACCTCTTGAGAATGAAACCTTTGAAGCTGTAGCTGGTTTCTTCTACCAATTTAGATTTTACATTTTTATATTTACATTCCTCTGAACTGAAACCAATGGGTGTGTTGGCAACGTCGGAAAAAAGGCTAGAGGCATCGAGTTTAATCACCTCAGATTGGAATTTTCTCGTCAAGATCAGCCAAGCTGGTCAGCGATTTCAAAGGAGGGTAGACTGCAACCCAGCTCGCCCCACGTTCCTCCTTGTAGTATCATATAGGTAAACAGTTGTTTCTATCGAAATGAAAGCAGTATGGCTGGTGCATCCGAAAGGTGTATTCACCAGCTATAAACACTCCATTGGTGGATAACCTTAGGAACATAAAAAAAGTAAAGAAATTGATCATTATTGTTGAGTGACACTAATTATTTACTGAAAGTCTTGAGCAAATTCCTAGGGTTTCACCAAAACTAGTATAGGGTTCAAAATAATTCAGTTTCGAAAATATGGGTTGTAGCGAAATGTCTTCAGAGTATTAGTGCAGCGGACAAGAGAATCATCCGGTCGCGTTGCCGCGTGGGTCCCTTGGGCGGCGTCGCGATCGCGGGTTTCTGAAGCCAAAGCTTGGAACATCGAATTCCTGCGGTCCACAGGCAAGGGTCAACCGTTACGTTGGACCGATATTGGAGCGACGTTGGACCGATGTTCACCGCTCTCCGCGCCGGCATTCACTCTCGCCACCCGCGAGCCGTCTGTGTCTCCGTGCGTACGTTCACTCTCGGCATTACTCTCGTCGTCGCGTTGGACTTTGTCCAACGGACGGTTGACCCTGGTCCCGTGGGCACTTTGACTGTGGCAAACCTCAAAATCCCATGACTGCGATTTGGCTTCTTAAGGTAGAAAATGCCGTGAAAAAGTTTGTTTTCGAAGTTCATTATCGCAATATTTGAAAAACGCGGAATGGAAAAAGGTTCGAGGGATTTGGAAATATCCGCATTGGTTGAAGTGAATATTAAAGGACGAGCCTGCTTGACATCACTTCAGAAACTCGTCCATTGTAGTAGTGGCGTCGTAGTCATAACCAGTACCTGGGAATCCGGACGATCCGGCACAACCCAGGCAGAGGTCGTGTGAACGCTTCCCTTCGGTCTGTAGGATAGACCCTAGAGGACAATCACAAATGTGGCGTTCCGTGCACGGAAACCAACCGACAAGAGCGCTTGGGCCTTGCAAAGTAAGCTGCTGAAGCTGCAGATTTTTTCTCTTATCAGGCTGTTGTCTGGCGCTCTCTCATCTGTAGCGCTCTCTCGCCTCATACTCTCCTCTCCGCGCTTAGTCTCTCATTCCCTTAGCACAGCCGATTAGGAAGGTGAGTGAGCCCTTAACCTGAGCGTTTTCGACGGATTCTTTTCCTTTTTTCTTACTGCCGGCCCATTTCGCACCAATACATTCGCATTCGTGTGCAAGAGCCACACCAGTGTGATCCTGGGGCATGCCTTTAACATAGCCGGGTTCAGCCTCTGGTCCGCTATACGTTGCCTGCTTCAGTGGAAGGAACGCGTCGAAAGTGCTGAATGATCCTTGGGCTATTTTCAACTTTGTTAACTACTGTCAGGACAAACACCTTCCTTGCTCTAAATAATTATTCAAGAAATTCAGGACACCTCCTATCGTGATTTTGATCTGCGAAGCTTCTTCATGGCTTACGGTACAATGGCATTCGCATTTGGTGGTCATGCTGTATTTCCGACAATCCAAAATGACATGCGAAAACCACGTCTCTTCAGTCGTTCCGTTTGGGTTGCGTATATTCGTGGGTTATTTTTTTAAATACCTGAAATTCAACGTTTGGGAAACTCACCGACAAGTAGAATTCAGACTTAGCAAGAGAAATGTGTGATATATTGGGTTTTCATAGTGATCGAAGGCGCGGATCTGATTCGATATCATTGTTAACGTTTTCTCTCTCAGGGATATAGCAGGGTACCCAAGCATAGAAATTGTGGCATCGTCGTGACTCGAAAGTGCGCGACTAGGGTGCTGAGGACCTGCTTTAGCCGTGCCCATTTTTACTCGTCCGCAGCATGCGCAGTGTCTGCGCACTCTCGGACGACATACTCTCTCGCGTATTCCCTCTCTTCGCCACGCTATGTCTCTCGCACCAATTAGATCGTAACCTTAAGCGATGTCAATTTTCCCTTCAAACGATAACCTGAGAGTTTACTATCCTTTAGAAGGCAAGTTAGTCATTATTGCTACAGGCTTATATTATTTCTTCTTTAAAAATACTGGGCCACTGAACACTTTATTCATGTCAGGGCTCAAAAGGATAGTAACTGATTTCTGCTTCTAAGGATCCACTTTCGGTCTACCGTCAATACGTTGCGGTGCTTCGTTATCCCTACATAGAAAAACTTACGTTCAGGATTGTTATTTACTACGTCACTGTCGCCGTAATGGGCTACTCAATCTATGGAGCATCTGTAGGTGATGCTATCATACCATCAGTTCAACTGCAGTGGGTGCAGCAAACCGTGAGATTTTGATTACTTTCGCAATTGAGTCATTTCAAAACGTTCAAAATCGTTATAATTGTGCCTTGACGTGGCCCATGCGCGAGGAGGACAAGGTGCAGGGAGCCAAGTATATGGCCCCCAGCACGTCTCAAGGGGAGTCACTCACCTCACGAGCCCTACAACCATACGGTTCCAAAGGTTTGTCGCCTTAGGCTTCTACGGCGACACACTTCAACGCCGTCGAAGCGATTAGATCAGCAACTTACCGCCATCACACCATGTTCAATGCGATAAGTTACAAATTCTGCTCGCTCCAAAAAAAAAACCACACCTATTTACCTTGAGAAGTAGGGTTTTGATTAGGAGGTAAGTACTTCGGCGAGCACATAGTGACGCGAGGGCATTCCTGATTAGTTGCTTGGGCGTTCTAAAGCATTTTTGCGGCCGAATCAAATAACTCAGTTATGGTTGATTCAAAATTGTTCACACTGGCTAGTTGATTTATGGCTCACGTTTTGTAGCGCTCTCCTACATAAACTGGGTGGCATTCCTTCAGAAACTCATTCACGACGGTACCCCACCAAAGAAAGCGGAGGAGATGAGTGCTTAAACACCCTTGGTAACATCCAGTTTAGTGGCAACGCCGAATTCTCCCATCCGGTGACCTCTCATTGCGAAACTGGAAAAACGTCGGTCCTCTGAAGAATGCGTGGTGCCAATTTCCTTTAAAGCGTGGCGCCTGCGGGTGAATCCTATGCTATACAGTCGCAGTCACGTCTCTACCTCCCCCCAGTAAGATGCAATCCTGATTCAAAAAACTTTCATAGTCTCGGATAGAATTGCACATTCCAGACAATTTTGTGTCCTAGGAACTCGTTTCTCTCGGTTTATGGGACCTGCTCAAAATAATCCAACAAAATAACAGTTTGTAAATATGCTTATCGACAATTAAGGCTTTTAGGTAAACATGATGATCGCGCTGCATGTCATTACAACGATCGTCATAGTATTCTCACCGTTGACGCAACAAGTGGAGGAAATTCTGCGAATACCCCATCGTAAGGTCCTTCGACTAAATTCTTTACTTACACGTATCTGCCGTCATCGTGATTCCGCGTGTTGCCCAAATTTAGCTCTATTGCCTGAAATTCAATAAAAGGATAAAGCATTTGCCGTTGATCAATCCCTTTTTGGGATGCGGCACGCATTCTACTTCCATTTGTACATTCGTAGTGGCGTTTGAATGCGATGTGGCCTATACAATGACTTGCGGGGGCCAGCCGATGTCAAGTCAGTGTTTTTATCCTCCCAGACAAGTCTGGTACCAATTAACCGACCCCGGAGGGATGGAAGGCTTGGTTGGCCCGGGCGACTCACGACCCAGGATTTGATCCCCGGACCGCTCGCGTGGTGAGCGCGCCACTTGTCACTACACCACTTCCGCCCCAAATTAAATGAGACGGATCAAAAATGTGAGTAGCTTTCTCAGCAGTGTGGAGGTGCGCCACGCTTTTGTATTTGAGTTGGGATTCTGATGACGTTCGCCTACCAAGAGCATACGGCGTTCGGCTAGTGACATGGCATTAGAAGCAACATATTATAATTATACCAAAAGCAACTCGGGCTCCAGAGAGCACACAACGGAGTCCGCCCTTCTAATGAACCCCGCCTCTCACGCAGTGAAAGCAGAAACAAAAGCCTGTCCACATGTCCTCTCAGAACGGATACACAAATCGAAGCTGGTTGTAGCTTTTTCCACATTGCCAAGAATTTTTCCCATTCTGTCAAGGAACTGGATCTAATAATAAGCTCTTTTTCATCAAAGCCAAGGCGGGATAGACGCTTCCATCTCCGGTCTCGTTCAAATGATGTTCAATTCGTGAGAAGACTTTAGCAATTTGCAGATTTCGGATGGCAGCGTTTCATAGTTCGATCTGTACTCTTCTGGACAGTCATATTTGTGGCGCTGTCCCTTCCCAACTTTGGTCCCCTCTTAGATTTGGTACGAGCTGCATGAACTATAATACATATATTTGTGCTCAATCTCGAAATCAAGTTATTTTATGATTCAGATAGGAGCTTCAACAATGTCTCTGATGACGATGGTCATGCCCAGCATCTTCTATTTATTTCTGTATGCGTCGAATATTAAACGGAAGAATGCGATCAACGAAGGAAAAATACTTCCAGACTCTCCAGATAATGAAAGGGCCACACTCAAGGAGTATTTGATTACAATTTTAGGCGCTATCGCAAGATACGGGGCATCCTTTACGACTGAGCCTAGGAGAGGGGCAAGAACTACGGAAAAAGATCGCTCACGCACTGTGGAGTCTTTCCTCTCCTGTTCGAGGCTTAGTTCTGATGTATTATGCGAGTAAAATGCATTACCACCACAATGTCCCGGTATTTTGCGATAGTGCCCAATTTTATATTTCAAGTGGCTCAATTCTGCTAAGCTTTACAAACACAATTTTTGATCGATCTATGCGCATCATCTCTCATACTTCTTTCAGCATTTTCGCCCTCGTCCCGAAGCCAATTCTAGTCGCAAACATTCTTTCTCTCAGTAAGTCCTTCACACTTTCCTCAGTTTCAGAAGTTGGTGTACTTCTTTATCAAGTTTGTTGAAAGCAAAATACAAAATTATTCGCAACATGGATGATATGCCATAATCCATCGGCTCTATGGCGCAGCTCCAAGCATTTTTCCTCGGGCGACACCCAAACAAAAAGTCACTCCAGGATCGCTCGAATTGCGAGCGAAACGCTCAGGCGCTAACAAGCCGCTAGCGAATCCACGGGTTCGCAGAGTCCGACACGGGCGCGATGGCTACGTGGCAGTACCGTGACTGCAGCTTCATTGACGGAATACAATTTGAAGGGGGTACGACCACGTTCCTTCACCAGTGATATTTCACTTACCATACCGTTCCTCGTCACTGCACCATTGCCTGAAGACGGATCTTACGATGAAAAAGCAGCCCATTGGAAATTAGTAGAGTAGCGATGGTCAGTGATGCAAAAGAAGAAAAACCGAGAAAAGTGGCCTAGAACCCGAGAAATGGGACCCCTTCCTTGCCCGTTGATTTGCGCATTGATGCGACTCTCATCGGCTTAGCGCGTACTAGTCGGTGTTTTTCTTCGAAATATTTTTTCACTTTCAATTATGTGTGAAACGAGGTCCTAAGAACGTGAAATGGTACGACGATCAATATCTGCAATGCTACCATGGAATTGAGCGATTGTTTGAAAATTTTTAAACTTCTCGTCGCTCTTCTTCGTAGCCAAACTATTACAATAGAAGTGGTTTACTATCTTCGAAGTAGCCGCTGTTTGTGCAGCAGCATTCTGTAGTGTAGCTAGACAGCTCGTTTTCACATTATTTTAGCAATAGATTACATAATTTAGCTTTGGAATAATCGGCGGACTAGCAGCTACTGGATTCTCCGTTGTGAAGCTCACCAGCGCAGAGGTTGCAGCGCCGTGTTACATTCAGTACATTCGACAAGGTACCTCGCAGGTTATAAAGACAGTACAGTTTCAGTTGCTCTCGTTTCTGTGAACCATTTTCTACAGCATCACCTTTTCGGAGTTTTGAGAGCAGCCGTATAAGATATTATAGTAAAGCTCCTTGTCAGTCGAAGAACTGATAAGCGTGAAGAGGGCCTATCGGAGTTGAGGACTTAGATACACTGTCCCGATTCTCTGGCCAGGGACGGTACCGTAACATACAGCCAAGAGGAGATGGCCGAGCTGATTTGCAACTTTTACAGCAACCTCTTTGGCAGTCAGGTAAAGGTGGAGCCTACCGAGAAACGATGTGACGGATTAGACGAAGGTATTCCACCGATCCTACGAGCAGAAGCTGTAGCTGCTCTTTGCTAGACGAAGAAGGCAAGGCACTCGGGATAGATCCGTGTCTGGGACTGTAGAGTCTTCTCAATGCTGATAGGAGACAGTGACGACCTCTCCCGCGTCTTCGAACCGCGTACTTGCGCGAAAAGAAAGTATCCCTGACGCACCTAAAGGGGCTCTACTACGCTGCTCATTCACAAGAAAGGACCGCGCCACAATCTGAACAACTTCCGCCAATATGTCTCCTGTCCCAGGTGTTGAAGGTCTTCTCCCGCCTTGTCCTCAACAGAATACGCCGTTGCATCGACGAATACATGAGTGTAGAACAAGCCGGGTTCCGTTCATGCTTCTCCACTATTGACCATATTCATGTAATATCACAGCTGACGGAACGTTGCCGCGAGTACCGCACCCCACTGTGTCTTCTGTTTATCGATTTCAAAAAGGCCTTCGACACAGTGGAGCATGAGAGTGTATACAACGCCATGCGCGAGTGCGGTATCCCCGAGCCCTATATTAGAATCACGCGGCAGTGCAACACGGACTGTTATACCGATATCAAACTCATAAAAACACCGGTCCGTGTTCAAATCCGGCGCGGCGTCAGACAAGTCAAGATTGTAAACAACGTTTCGCAATTGCGCTAGAACATATGCAGGCGCTCTCGTGGCCCATCGAGGAGTGAAACATCGACGGCATTCGCTTAACGCCATTCCCCTCTCGCAGCATATGTGTACTGTCAGGCTGAGCGACCCCGCCGTATTACCGCCAATCCCTGACATGCAAGAAGTCTCATATGCAAGAATGCCAGCAAAATTGGGTCTTTAAATCACGACAAGAAATACTCACGTGGAGCATAACGCTAAGCCATCCGTCGCTGCCGGCAATCAAGCTGCAGATAGCTGTTATGAATCTCCCGCACACTCCGTAGCATGTAGCATGACAAGGATCCATTTTTGGCTAAACCTCACGTTATTTTCGATGCACAGTTCACTACGACCTTTTACTATGCCTATAGTTGACGCCATGAATGAAACACACCACGTTTAACAAGTAAAAACTGCAGTTTCCAACAAAATGATTTTCACTCCTTTTTTGGCATTCAGAAGGCCATTTAGCGGAAATGGACCATAGATCTGTGTTCACTGCACCTGCCCCTATTTCATGCAAAAAACCGTTTTCAAAAAGCGCTCCACGCCCTGAACGACCTCCCCTCGTAGCGATCCTATATACATGCTTAGGAAATTGACCGACC
>MU869012.1:0-22460 GCA_036418205.1 Ostertagia ostertagi | reverse complement strand
ATCCCTCTGAGTAGCAACTATCCGCTTCGAAGATCAGCGAGGTCTCCCAGAAAATGAGCTGACCGCGTCGTGTTGGCACACGAACTCCAGTATAGTCCAGCCATTATGAAGCGGTTTCTTTGATCCAATGACGTCTTCATGATGTCAGCAGCAGGTGATAGTCTCTAGCATCCTTCGTACAGCGTAAACTAGTAGAATAAATGTGGCCACTTCCCAAACGTAATGATCCTTGTTCAACTCAGCGGCAAGGCGCAAATTTCGTCGTGTGCCGGGTTCCACAGAAACGACCTACGATGTCGTGATTTCATCTAAGTCTTCCTCTGGTTCGAAGGTTTGATCGAGTATGAAAAGTTCGATACTTACTCGTCAATTTTATGCCTCGCGGAACAGAAGTCAAAGATGCGATATGATCACCGCAAAAACGTTTACTGTTGACTGATTCGGTGATGTCTGAGATATTTGACTTTGGCTCGTATGAAATGCTGTTTGTCACTCGGAAACTAACATGACTGTGAATGCTTTCTCATAAGTAAAAAAGATCAGATGACAACACTCCGTCCAGCTCTATAATCGTTTTAGTTCAATCATCTCATTGGAGAGAAGCTTTTCCACGCTTACGTGCCCTCGCCACGGGATGAATTGTTGCCAAGAAGTGCCTCTGATCGCTAACATGGGAGCCAAACGACGGGTTGAATGTGCTAGAGACCATCCTTTGCTAGTACTTTCTCAATACTGTTATTGATAAAAAGCAGAAGCTTTTCTAACTACCTACCAAATCCAAACCAATCGTTCGCAGCACCTAGTCGATTGAAATTTTCAATTGTTGTTGCAGGCTTCCTGTGTACTTTGATCCGCTTTGCAGTGCAACACCTTCAGACAACTTCAAGGAACAAGCGACTCATTATTTCATGAAAACTAAAGGCTCGGACAATCATAGCTTCATTTCTGAGGAGTAAAATTAAAGAATGGACATCGTATTGATAGATCCGAACACGTAAAAGCTGGCATTGAACACTCCATCACTATGGTTTTGAAATTGTATGCGGCACGCCCTTGTTACTGTAATTTGTGGCCACTCTTTGTAACCCTTAGCTATCTATCTTCGATTTGTGCCTCTAGTCAGACTCTAGTCAGGCTTTTATTCGACCATTGGTCAGAGAACTTCAAAATCGACGAGCTGAAGCAACTATGATTTCTAAGGTGACGGTTGATATACGCCGACTTTTGTCAAAACTTAAAGTTCGAATATCTTGGCGATCTGGAAGTGTGCGGCAACTGTCCTTTGCCCTTTTTATGGTTGATCTGACATTGTTTAGGACAAACGGACGAAGAAGAGCGACGACGTGAGTATGATTGTTAACAGAAACGCTTCTCTTTTCTTATATAATCCATATTATAAGAACTACTTAGTAGGAAGAAAAATTAAACGAGTGTGGCGCATCAGAGATACAGCACCTGACGAACCGGGGCCAAAAATGTGTCGAGATATGTCCCAGAATACGATCCCCCCTTGCGCAGGGCTCTATGACTCCTTTGAGTTGCAAGCCAACTATAATGACTTAACTTTATTAACATATCCAGAGCTTCAATAAGTCAGTATAATGGAAAGTTTGCGATGTTGTTGTAGGGAATAAAGCTTGTTGTGAAATTTTAGTGCTAAGCTGCAATGTTCTCATTCACACTACCTGCTTGGGATGCGTGCTATCAATCAATTTTCTCAAAACAAGTTCTACAACGAATAAGAAATCACGCCATTTAGAATAAAACGAAACAACATACATCCAGTAATAAATACTTACTAAAAAGGGCAATACTCGTCAATAACAGCTTGAACACTGTTTACGATTAGCAAATGTAACGCAACAAGTGACAAAACGCGAGGTAACGAGTAAAAAGAATGAGACAAAGTGCATAGAAGAGAACAAACCAAACAAAAAGAACAATGAAGGAACGTCAAGTTTAGGGGACGTTAAGCGACTCACCGCCAGTTGCGGCGTGGTTTATCCTTGGGTCAGAATAGCTCGAGCCCGTCAGAAGCCATGGAAATTTACTCTCTCTCGGAAAGAAACCATTCCTCCATTTCATACTGTTTCGAAGAGGTTGGGGTAGGCTTAGAAAGAACTAGGCTTCCTTCTAGCGAGCAGTTTTTAATTTGCTCTGAGATCCCTCCACTACGAGAGACTGTGTCTTTCAAAGTGCGTCGAGTCAGCGTCGATGGCGCTAATCGCTGTAGAACTTGCTCCATATTTGTAATCAGCGTTTGAGGCTCTATCGATCTAGGTAGGTCTCAACTCGAACTTCCATGGGAAGTTGAATGCCTTTCCTGGTAAGTGTTTCCTGATTCACACGAATAATACTAACTTTTAGCTCAATCCGAGGATTGAAAAAAAATTTTCGAGTTAATTGAATGCAAGCAAAAAACACGTAGTCAATTTATTCAATAAAATGACGTATAATCAACAGATTAATTAACTGCACAGCCAGAAACATCAAGCAAGTTTAGCACGTTGCAGAAAACCCTTTAAAGTCGTTCATGCATTATGAAGACTTAAATATGAGGTCAATTAGTGAACATACTACCTAGAAACGCTGCCATTTTCGCCAAGGAATCGAAGATAAGGTGGGCCGGACACGTCATGCGATTGACCGTTGGACCAGAGCGGTTACCGACTGGATCCCTCGGGACGTCAAACGAACACCTGGACGACCGCCGGCCCGATGGTCAGACTTCTTCACGAAAGCTCTGAACGAAAGGAATGAAGGACTTCGTGTCCCTCGAGCGAGGAGGATCCACTGGACCACTCTAGCACGCGACAGGGACGAATGGAGACGTTGCTGGCGCCCGCTCGAGCAATTCGATGATCAACGGGACGACAGGTGATACAGGTGCCAGGTGATACCACCTAAAAAGACCTCATCATCCATCTTCCTTCGAATAGGACCAGATTTTTGCTCACAATTGAAGATGTTTCTCGACAGACATTTTCGCAACTCCTCCTTTAGTGGTACATTTCACAGAGTGGCCTGCTGCTTCATTAAATGCATCCCGTCTGACGGAGCCACTCTTGCATATGAGAGGAACGATGCTTCAAATTGTTGCTTTGCTAGAAGATAGGCCAGAGCAGTGCGAATGCCATGCCTACGGACACGCAATACCTTCCACAATCTAGCTATATACTACATATTTCTGATCATTGAAGCCAAGAAGAGCGTGATTGATCAAGCTCCAAACGATCTAACGTCATCTGGAACGACGAGGCAATCATATTTAATGAGTTCGCAACAAGCGTACTGAGTTCCAAAGTACGAGCATCCGAGAGCAAACGTTTTGAATCAACGCTCGGCCAATCCTTCAATGCTGATTTCGATCAGGCATCAGCTTCCCACCGATGAACCGGCGGCGGCTTGATTAGGCTGGAAAAAAGTGGAACCACGTTAAATGAATAAAGTAGTGATGAAGGCAGACTTATGCTGTTATATTTTGGAAAGTGTTATGTATCCGTAGGCATGATAGTCGCACGGCAATGACTTTGTCCTGTCGAAAGAAGAATAACTCGATGTTTCGTGGACCTTCCACACTGCCGAGAGTTGGATCCCCAGCAACATTTTGCGGTTCAGCAATGCCAACTCAGGTCAGCTGAACTTGATCGGACAACATGCTCAGAAAATCACATAGAGGGGAGCTCTTCGAAATCCGTGATCTCAAGAAAGAGCCAACGAATATTAAAGGGACTCATTAAAATGACTCGTATTTTGAAACCCGTTTTATGTATCAGAGACTTTCAAGCGTTCCAGGCAGCGTGAATCTCACTCAATAGTGACTGTTTAGTCGATTGATTGTTGTGTTGGAGTGATACGTTGATTTATTTGATTGAATGGATTACGTGGTTTTTCACCTGCCTTCAATAAATTCGAAAAATCTAAATTTTTCTAAAGTTGAGTTGAGGGTTGATATTTCTTGTGTGGATCAAAAAACACTTGATTATCAAAAAAGAAACCCTTAAGAGACCATTTGGTATTTAATTGATTTTGGCCACTACTGCATGTGATGTTGGCGATGACCTGTTGACGGAAACTGTATTGTAGTAACCACATTTCGTCACTCCTATAACCTAATGAACATCGTCAATCGCGCAGGGTATTTCCTTAACTTTGCCGTTTCCTGCGACAGTGCCATTCTCAGCGAGGTAAGGGCAGATAAATGAGGTGTCCTCGCAAATCGTATGAACATGTGGTCCGCAATTGAACCTGCAAGGAATATCTTGTGTTATGTCTTCTCACATATCCTCGTTTTCTGCTACGTCACTGCACCATGATGCAACTGATGTGCCCCTTACTAACTCCCACGACTACGACCCTCTATTATCCACTATGACAAATACGACTCCACCCCCTTTCTGTCGAGGATTTCCTCGAATAATATTCACCCTGGACGACCACTCAAAGATGTGTGACGATGCATGTTTTGCAGCGAAGGGTATGTCTGGGTCACATTTCTCGGGTTCTAGGCGGTTTTACTTGGTTTTTTTTTCTTTACTGCATCAACCACCTCTACTATGATTTCTAGTGGGCTGTCTTCTTATCATGATGTCTTACTGAGGATTATCATTCTATCCTCACCATCAGTATCCAGGTTGATAGGAGTTCTGCGCGATCAAGCTACTACACCAATTTGCTTGAGATACTGGTTGAGATGCTTGCTTTACAGAAGCTATTCAGATGCTAAAACTAGCGTTATCCTCAAATAAGTCTTTCATATTTTAGGGATCGATGTTGAAAAAAGCACGACAGATGGACACTAATGTATGCGATATTTGTTCATTTCTCTGAATGAGACTTGTAAAAGCTCATTGACTGGTAGAAATACGAGTGCACAGCTTTACCAGCAGATCTGAAAACATCACTTCAGCAACCAGGACGATAATTCTTTTCGAAAGAAATTGCATTGGTCCGCTCGTGGGATTCTTTTGATTTCTTTCCTGCCATGCGACTAGACTATGGTCCGGGTTTTGGGTCGGAATTAAACTTTTCCACGAAAAGTGCATCGGTACGTAAACGGAAGGCCCTTATATAACTTCTGCGATGATGCGAGAAGGCCGTGTCCCCAAGGCTCTAGGGCAGGGTGAAAATCGTGTCGAGGACGTGGTCAGTACGACCCCCCCATCGGGGTCTTGATACGACCCCTCTAACTTTGATTTGATGTGAATAAGCGAGTTCCATCAATGTACAGCAAAGCATTCAGTTGCAGCGCGGTTTGTCCGTGGGTCAGATTTGCCGAAACCCCGCTCGAACCATTCCCCACTTCACAATTTTGGAGCAGTGTGTGGTAGGGTTAGATAGAGCTGGATTTGCTACTACCGGGCAATATTGAAATTGATCTAAAATCTTTACACTCGAAGAGATAGGGTCTCTCAAATTTTGTCGAGGCAGCGTCGAGGATCCCGAATTTTTCATGCGTCTTTGCCACTAAAAGGTAAAGTTTGCGCTCAAACCCACCTAGGAAGCCCTTACCATGGCTAGAGGTGCTGGGTACGTAAGTGCAAGGTAGCGCCACCTTTCTACATCGAAACGCGTCTCTAGGGTCCTAGGCGCCATGGACTTCTAACAGACTCACCAAACTTAAAGGCAAAAGTCGGGCTTATAAGGGGGTATTATGGCGATTGAAACTGAGTATAGAGATGCGAAGTGGAACGACAGTGGAGAAAAAACTGAGAAAAACCGTCGACAAGGCCGTTAACAAAACCCTCTTTCCCACTAGCAGTGAAGGAGGCTGGCTTGGGGAAAGAGGCACGTACAAACAAGTTTTCTGGAGATGTCAGTCGTTCTATCGGTTGATACGGCAATCAACCTAGCTGATTTCACACGTTATGCCAGCCACGCACCACTTCCGGAGGTGGGCGGTCCCGGATTGACGAGGCGGTCCCGGATTGAAACCGACGGCCCCGGGGGCTTAACGACGTTTTTCAAGGTGGAAAGTTGCTGCAATGTGTGCAGCTACCCACATACAACCTCCAGGCACGGGAATTACTTCTCTAGCGTGTCTGAGCCCGACCTTTGCCTTTAAACTCGTCCGCCGCAGTTCCGAATCTTGTCTGCGTCGCTGCGTTGATATGCTATGCTCTCTCTACACGAACTTCTCTACCGCTCTCCGCTCTCTCATTATCATCTCACTGCTGGCCTTTTGAACTTCTCTCCACAGCATAGAGCAAAGCTCGTATATACCTTGTATTCGCGGATTTCGTTCCTTTTCCTGCCATTGGCGGTCACCTCCCATCTCTCTTCACATCCTATTACTATATAAAGCGTTTCTCATGTCGTTCTGTCTGTCGTTCTGTGTCCTGTGTCGTTCTGTATGTCTGTCACGAAATTCCCTAGCTCCTCGGGATCCGCCTGGAGGGACCGGGTCAAGTGTGGGATGGGTGGGCAGGGTCTCACGTAATACAAAACACACATCAGCTAAGCGGAGCCCCGCCCACAGAGGGCGTGGCGTGCGTCGAAATGAATTGTACCAAAGACCAAGATTTCGATTTCAGTGACAAAACGACCTCGAAACTGGGCCAAAAAGTGGGCTAAGGTGTGCATTGGTAAGTCACATCGAATTAGGGAGACCCACCCCCGGTGGGCGGGGCGTTCTCTAAAAAAGCAGTGCTTTATGAAAAATTTCATAACTCGGTTGGGAGAAAGCCTACAGAGCAGAAAACAATTCGGTGTAAGGGAGCAATGTCTAAGGTGTTGTTTCGCATACATGACGTGGGCGGAGGCCCGCCTAGAATGGGCGGGGCGCGCTCTGAAGTGTACAGCATTTTCTACAAGCCCTCATAATTTGGGTCGGGGGAGCCCTAAAGAGCCGGAAAAAGGTGGATAGAGGTGGGTGGAGGAGTGGAGGTTAACTGTCATTGGTGGGCGGGGCCTGACCAAAGTGGGCGGAGTTTGCGACGAAAATTTATAACTCGGCTCCATGAAGTCCGGAGGCTGGGGAAAAGGTGGATAGAGGTGGGTGGAGGAGTGGAGGCCAGCTGTCATTGGTGGGCGGGGCCTGACCAAAGTGGGCGGAGTTTGCGACGAAAATTCATAACTCGGCTCCAAGAAGTCCGGAGGCCGGGAAAAGGGTGGATGGAGGTGGGTGGAGGAGTGGAGGCCAGCTGTCAATGGTGGGAGGGACATGACCAACAGGCGGGGCTTGGCCAAAGTGGGCGGAGTTTGCGACGAAAATTCATGACTTGGCTCCAAGAAGTCCCTGAGGCCGCGGAAAAGGTGGATGGAGGTGGGTGGAGGAGTGGAGGCCAGCTGTCAATGGTGGGAGGGACATGACCAAAGTGGGCGGAGTTTGCGACGAAAATTCATAACTCGGCCCCAAGAAGTCCAGGAGGCTGGGAAAAAGGGAGTAGGTCGGCGAAGGAAAGGAGGTCAAATGCTATTAGTGGGTAGAGCACGCACCTAAGTGGGCGGAGTTTGCCAAAAGTGTCGTAATTTGGTTCCAAGAGGTCCCAGAGACCGGTGAAAAAGGGGGTAGAGGTCGGCGAAAAGAAGGGAGCCAAATGCTATTGGTCGGCAGGGCACGCACCGAAGTAGACGGAGTTCGCCACGAGATTTATTGTCCGGGCCGAGGACCGAGAAAAATAGGCTTACTATAAAGCGCTTCGTCTGTCGTTCTGTCTGTCGTTCTGTCCCTCTGTCTGTCGTTCTGTATGTCTGTCACGAAATTCCCTAGCTCCTCGGGATCCGCCTGGAGGGACCGGGTCAAGTGTGGGATGGGTGGGCAGGGTCTCACGTAATACAAAACACACATCAGCTAAGCGGAGCCCCGCCCACAGAGGGCGTGGCGTGCGTCGAAATGAATTGTACCAAAGACCAAGATTTCGATTTCAGTGAAAAAACGACCTCGAAACTGGGCCAAAAAGTGGGTTAAGGTGTGCATTGGTAAGTCACATCGAATTAGGGAGACCCACCCCCGGTGGGCGGGGCGTTCTCTAAAAAAGCAGTGCTTTATGAAAAATTTCATAACTCGGTTGGGAGAAAGCCTACAGAGCAGAAAACAATTGGTGTAAGGGAGCAATGTCTAAGGTGTTTCCCGCATACATGACGTGGGCGGAGGCCTGCCCAGAATGGGCGGGGCGCGCTCTGAAGTGTACAGCATTTTCTACAAGCCCTCATAATTCGGGTCGGGGAAGTCCTAAAGAGCCGGAAAAAGGTGGATAGAGGTGTATGGAGGAGTGGAGGCCAGCTGTCAATGGTGGGCGGGGCTTGACCAAAGTGGGCGGAGTTTGCGACGAAAATTTATAACTCGGCTCCATGAAGCTCCGGAGGCTGGGGAAAAGGTGGATAGAGGTGGGTGGAGGAGTGGAGGTTAATTGTCATTGGTGGGCGGGGCCTGACCAAAGTGGGCGGAGTTTGCGACGAAAATTTATAACTCGGCTCCATGAAGCTCCGGAGGCTGGGGAAAAGGTGGATAGAGGTGGGTGGAGGAGTGGAGGTTAACTGTCATTGGTGGGCGGGGCCTGACCAAAGTGGGCGGAGTTTGCGACGAAAATTTATAACTCGGCTCCATGAAGCTCCGGAGGCTGGGGAAAAGGTGGATAGAGGTGGGTGGAGGAGTGGAGGTTAATTGTCATTGGTGGGCGGGGCCTGACCAAAGTGGGCGGAGTTTGCGACGAAAATATAAAACTCGGCTCCAAGAAGTCCCGGAGGCTGGGGAAAAGGTGGATGGAGGTGGGTGGGGAGTGGAGGCCAGCTATCAATGGTGGGCGGGGCTTGGCCAAAGTGGGCGGAGTTTGCGACGAAAATTCATGACTTGGCTCCAAGAAGTCCCTGAGGCCGCGGAAAAGGTGGATGGAGGTGGGTGGAGGAGTGGAGGCCAGCTGTCAATGGTGGGAGGGACATGACCAAAGTGGGCGGAGTTTGCGACGAAAATTCATAACTCGGCCCCAAGAAGTCCAGGAGGCTGGGAAAAGAGGTTGGCGAAGGAAAGGAGGTCAAATGCTATTAGTGGGTAGAGCACGCACCTAAGTGGGCGGAGTTTGCCAAAAGTGTCGTAATTTGGTTCCAAGAGGTCCCAGAGACCGGTGAAAAAGGGGGTAGAGGTCGGCGAAAAGAAGGGAGCCAAATGCTATTGGTCGGCAGGGCACGCACCGAAGTAGACGGAGTTCGCCACGAGATTTATTGTCCGGGCCGAGGACCGAGAAAAATAGGATAATGGTTGACGAAGAAAGAGCGCATAGAATTTAGCGGAGAATTCAGATATTCGTATTGTATCAAGCCAAATTTGAAATTTTTCGTCGCACCATCAAAATTCGCCACAGATCTGTGTTGCGCGCGCAATGCGTGCGGCGCCAACTGGTGTTGAGATAATGTTGAAACATAATTATTGATTTGGGGAGAATTAGATATTATAGTGATCAAGCATATTTAGAAATTTTTTCGTCGACATCAAAATTCCACAGACTGTGTTGCGCGCGCTAATGCGTGCGGCCTAACTGGTTTGGCTGGAAATCAATCAATCAATTTAATCCCGATTCTTGCCTTCGAAAGGCAATATCTCTCTTAATTTTGTAGGACCTTTAAAAATTGAAAACATTTTTTAAAGCGGAAGGTTAGCGCTTTCTAACTGTATGTTAAGCTTCGTTCTACGTCCTTTAGTTGAGAAGATATTCGCGACGAGGATCTATCGGGAATGATTCTCGGCCGCTCAAAAAGCCGCTCCCTTCTTCACCACTGCAGGTGTAATCCGTTGGCAACGCTCGAAATGTGTCTAGAATACATTCATCAACATAATCAATAACAAAAGGGGCAATCGTCACCATTCGATTTTGTCTGTTATAGGCATGCACTTGAAGCCGCAGAATCGATTAGAAGGTGTTACATGATTACGAACCGTTGGCAAAGCTGCATTGTAGTAAACGCATTTCGTAACTCCTACAACCTAAAGAACAACTTCATTTGCCCAGGGCTTTTCCTTCACGGTTGTCGTTTTTGCGACAGGGTCCCTAACAACAGTGTCATTCTCAGCGAGGTATTAAGGGAGAAGGAGCGAGCGATAGGCAGAGGAGGTGCCTTTGCAGCGCGTGCGCACATGTGGACCTTTTCCTTGCAAAGAGCACATTAATTCACTGTACTACTTTCAAATACTTCCTCGGAGGTAGAGAGACGGAGCAACTGAACCTGCAAAGGGTATTTACATCATTTTTCTCATATCCTTGTTTTCTGCTTCGCTACACCCTATTGCTCCTATCTGCACCGCGATGCCACTGACGTTACTGACCCACACGAGTACGACCCCCATGACCCACCTTGACAAATACGGACCCCCTCTGTCGAGGAATTTCCTCCGATCGATATTCACTGCTCTAGGGTGCAGCATTGATCCTGCCCAACACTCCTGAGTGCGCCACACAAATCATCGCTATTACGCTTTGCTGCTACTGGAGAGAGGGTTCGCCCCCCCCCCCTTGTCGACGGTTTCTTCCCGCTTTCCATTGTTGGCGCTACACTTCACATTCCAAATGTCACTTGCAAGCACAATAATAAATATATCAAGTTCGATTCCGGACTTCGCCTTCAATGGATGCTTGTATTAGGATGGTAAGAAAGTCCTGAGCCGTTCGACACTTTTTTGCTTTACTTTTTTATTCCGCGTACAATGGAATTACTCAACAATATAATCACCATTGTTACTCACTACAGAGTCCCACCTAATGGGCAGGTCAGCGACCCCTTCTCCCAGAACTGAGCAGACTGAGAGTCAAAGAAATCGCTGACCGCTCTTTCAACGTCTTCAACTTTGGTGAATTTTTTCTTCGCTAGGAATGCCTTGAGGGAATGAAGTAAGTGATAATCAGAGAGGGCAATGTCAGGGAGAATAGGGATGGGTGGGGAACCGCGTCCCAGATCAGCTCTTCCAATTTTGCACGGGTCTCTTTAGCTATGTGGGGCCTGGCGTCATCGTGGAGTAGGTGGACAGAAGTTCGTCTCGGTCGTTTTTTGAACAGCGTCCGCTAGTTTCTGGAGCTGACTGGCGTAAATGCTGCCGGTAACGGTATGCCCTTGCGGGAGCAGCTCATAATACAACATTCCTCGCGAATCCCAGAGGCAGCAAAGAAGACAGCTTTTGGGGTGAAGGTCCGATTTTGCTTGTGTCGGCGGGTCTTCTCCTCGAGGAGCCACACGGCACTGTGCTTATTGGATCGTAGAACAACTCTCATCTCTCGTAATCAAGTCGTCATAAACTTCTGTTGTAGAGGTGAAGAAGGTGAGAAACGGGACACATGTTTACCGGCCAACAGGTGCTTCGGTCAAACATAAGGAATATATCGATGTCAGCACTTCTTGTGGCTGAGGGATGGGAGCGGAACGGGACTGTGGGATGGTGCTCCGGAGTCTTATCAGGGGTGGGGGAGTGGACAGATGCTAACTCCGGACCCTCACCGGCAGCGTCTAGAACTGTGATGTCTTCCCGTTTCTGGGCAATCCAATCTTACTGTTTTCGGAATCTGTCGTTTCTTGGAGCTGCAACCATTTAGCACTGGTGGTGGAAGTGATGTCCCTCTCATGCTCTGATATAGTTGGACCGGGTTCACTGGCTCTGTGCTCAAAGCCTCATGGAAAGATGATCGCTCAAGGGTGGGTTTGAATTGGAATTTATATTGTTCAAGTTTACAGAAGCAAGCGGCAATATATACCTACTGCAGAGAAGTATGATCGACAGCGATAATCTATCACTTAAGGATTCTAGGTATCGATCAATAAGCGGAAGTTCGGAGCTCTCCGAAAAATTGACTCGGGACTTTCTTACCATCCCAAGTATTTTCAAGGCCACTGATATAGTTAGTCCACTGAATAATAACCAGTGGAAGGAATATTATAAAATGACTCGGATTTGCGCTAGATGTAAACTCAATGTTCTACTAGCCGATAGCTGCGAATTAGGCTTGCAGTGCGACGTGCGCAGTAGCACGTTAAATAATTGGTCCGTTCATTTGATGCAAAAGCAAAATTTCAGCCTGAGTTCCAGCCGTTCCGTACGGAGAAGATGAGAGTTACAAAAGAAAAGAGGGCGATCTCCCCTCGACAGCTATCGTATAGCTCGAGGGCAATTTTTCATGAATTGGAAACTTCACAAGGAACCTTCAATGCTTAAGGACCAGAATTCTTCAGATAGCTCGATGCGAGCAAGGCGACCGCGCAGAGTAGAAAGAGACCAATATAAAGGTAAGGGCAGAGGCTTAGAGCTATAGTCTCTTGATCAATCATTTTTCAGAGTCCGAGAGTATGCCCAGAAGGAGAGGTATTCAGGAGAGCTAGTAAAGGATACGACGACCGATACCGCCACATGAAGGCAGCGGAAGAACCAGCTTTTGAGGTGGGTAATACTCAGAACTTAGCTGTCTGAGATCTACACACAAACATAGACCGACAAAGTGGCACACTAAATTATCCTTCTATTTTGTAAACCGCTAACTTGTGTCCGGTTTGTATGTTTATCGTTATTGTATGTATGTGTGTATGTATGTCGTCCGCAAAATGAAGTGAGTGAGAAGGAAGCTCATGGAACAAACCGCTAACAAATCGGGTAGCTTACAGGATTTGAGATATCAATGTTTTGTAGCAGGATAGTTGTGATAACACTCTTAGGGCTATATAAACACCTGCTTAGCACACTTCCGTTCATTCCACATGGTGCTGCAGTGGCAGCTGGAGGGCAGTGGAGAGAGGAAGGGAGGATGAGGAAGGGAAGCGAAAAATCTACCGTCATATCATGATTGTGTCCCTTCTACTGTATGAAACACCATTGTGTTGCATACGCGTCACTTCCACGAGGTGTTGGTGTCACAGGAGGAAGGGACCATAGCGGAGGATAGAAAGCTTGCGCAGGAAAGGAAGGTCCCGGCGGTTGACGGGGGACTAATCTGGTTGCCTGATAAAATAGAGTGCCTAGGTTCTATGGCCATCATACTATCGCATTATGTTGACATCGATTATGATTACAAGACTTGTTGGAAATTCTTTTCACATCACTTCTCATACCTCTGTGCACGACTACAGCACTTATGGAACAGTCGGAATGCGTTGGGTGTTCTGTGCGTCGACGCTAAGGATGAACCACGACAACTATGGGCTTTAGCATTTTGCTAACCGTTGCTTTATCATACCAGCTCCATTCTAACATCATTCCGCAAAAGGCAACGTACCACACGACGTACGAACCGGCACATTAAAAGTATACTTGTCATCTCCTGACAGGATTTATAAGTTGAAAAAGAAGAACTCTTCACATTACATGTGCCATATACGTATTAGACCGATGATTGATTTCGCCTCTTACTCAAAAGAATCACGCATTTCTTCAGCCCGTGGAACTCTCTGATCGTGAGTACGTGGCATGAGGAATAGATAAAAGTGGACTTAGGAAAAGAGTAAGTGTAAATGTGGTGGTACTTAATGGGTTACCCTATCCTTGAAGGCATGCCCCAGGATCAAAACATTGCGGTACGAATACGAATGTATTGGTGCGAAGCGGGCCGGTAGTAAAGAAAAAGGATAAAGAATCCGTCAAAAACGCTAAGGTTAAGGGCTCTACTACGATTACTACTTAGTAATCGGCTTTGCTAAGCCGATGAGAGAATAAGCGTGGAAAGGAGAGTATGAGGCGAGAGAGTGCCGCATCTACATGAAATCATTCAGCTACAGCAGCTTTGCAAGGACCTAGCGCTCTTGTCGGGTGATTGACGCGAGAATGCCACATTTAGAATTGTTCTCTAAGGGTCCATCATGCAGTCCAAAGGGAATCGTTCTCACGACTTCTGCCTGGGATGTGCCTTTGAATATGCCAGTTGCTTCAGAGAGGCAGCATAAGTAAGAACTTCAAATCAATGGGTATGATTTAAGGAAAGATAGCCTTAAAAAACAGCTAGGCAATTTCTCGTGGCCTAATTTTGCAATAAAAGGTATTGCATTCAATAGAGGTGATATGGAGGAAAGGAATAATTCCACCACATTGCACAATCATTTTCATTAATTATTATTAATTAATTACCAGATTAGTCCCGTCAGACGCCGGACCTTCCTTTTCCTGCCAAGCTTTACTAATCGTTGTCTCTTGTATTGGTCCCTCCTGTGACACCAACACCCTCTGGAAGTGACGCGTATGCAACACAATGGTGTTTCATACAGTAGAAGGGACACAATCATGATATGACGGTAGATTTTTCGCTTCCCTTCCTCATCCTCCCTTCCTCTCTCCACTGCCCTCCAGCTGCCACTGCAGCACCATGTGGAATGAACGGAAGTGTGCTAAGCAGGTGTTTATATAGCCCTAAGAGTGTTATCACAACTATCCTGCTACAAAACATTGATATCTCAAATCCTGTAAGCTACCCGATTTGTTAGCGGTTTGTTTATCCCATGAGCTTCCTTCTCACTCACTTCATTTTGCGGACGGACACACATACATACATACACACACACACACATACAGATACACAAACCGACACACAAAGTTAGCGCTTTATAAAATACCAGATTAGTCCCCCGTCAACCGCCGGGACCTTCCTTTCCTGCGCAAGCTTTCTATCCTCCGCTATGGTCCCTTCCTCCTGTGACACCAACACCTCTGGAAGTGACGCGTATGCAACACAATGGTGTTTCAAACAGTAGAAGGGACACAATCATGATATGACGGTAGATTTTTCGCTTCCCTTCCTCATCCTCCCTTCCTCTCTCCACTGCCCTCCAGCTGCCACTGCAGCACCATGTGGAATGAACGGAAGTGTGCTAAGCAGGTGTTTATATAGCCCTAAGAGTGTTATCACAACTATCCTGCTACAAAACATTGATATCTCAAATCCTGTAAGCTACCCGATTTGTTAGCGGTTTGTTTATCCCATGAGCTTCCTTCTCACTCACTTCATTTTGCGGACGGACACACATACATACATACACACACACACATACAGATACACAAACCGACACACAAAGTTAGCGCTTTATAAAATACCAGATTAGTCCCCCGTCAACCGCCGGGACCTTCCTTTCCTGCGCAAGCTTTCTATCCTCCGCTATGGTCCCTTCCTCCTGTGACACCAACACCTCCTGGAAGTGACGCGTATGCAACACAATGGTGTTTCAACAGTAGAAGGGACACAATCATGATATGACGGTAGATTTTTCGCTTCCCTTCCTCATCCTCCCTTCCTCTCTCCACTGCCCTCCAGCTGCCACTGCAGCACCATGTGGAATGAACGGAAGTGTGCTAAGCAGGTGTTTATATAGCCCTAAGAGTGTTATCACAACTATCCTGCTACAAAACATTGATATCAAAATCCTGTAAGCTACCCGATTTGTTAGCGGTTTGTTTATCCCATGAGCTTCCTTCTCACTCACTTCATTTTGCGGACGGACACACATACATACACACACACACACACACATACAGATACACAAACCGACACACAAAGTTAGCGCTTTATAAAATAGAAGGATTATTCAATCCATTAACATAAGATCCAATATTTTTGGTACAGGTGGTTAGCATTACGACGCCTTTTCCAGGATAATAATAATAAATAAATAAATAAATTTTCTAGCCTGTGCTTGGACGTGCGTCCGACCTTGTTCCACTAGAAGATAGCATCGATCCACACTATCCAGCTCAGCGTATAATCATTAGTAGGTGAGCAGTCTGTGCTTTGTGAATTATGATTGACTAAATTTCGACTTCTCTATTGGCAACTCCTCTATTGCATTGCAGCTTTGTTCGAAATGGTTGCCGTATCAAACGTTGGTTGTACGAAGATGCTTATCCAATACACTGCGCAAGGCCGACCATTGGTGATCTTGTATGCAGTCCACCCAGAAAATCGTTGAGTGTTTTTTCCTGTTATTCCCCACTCCCGATTCCCTTGAAACCTTTATGAACGGACGCAGGAGATAATATTTCATGTTATGATCCAAAAGGTCCTACGAAGGTCTATGGTGCTGCCAAAGGCGCGTACTTTCAGGTGTTCAAGAAGATGCATGGGCGATCGAAGGAGTGTGTGCGATCGTTACCGTGAAAATAATGCCTCCATTAAGGTGACTGGTTGTGGACTGTTTTTCAGCACCATTCGGTTCAACCAATATTACCGTTGTCGCTTTAGAATAATTCCATTCGTCAAAACTGTGAAAACGAACGAATTCGAGGAGAATTGCAACGCCTCGATGTGATATTGAAGAACCTCGATGACTAGCCTACTAACCAAAGTTCACTAATATGATCCGTCCACCTAGTTACGCAAATGAAGCCCACAAAATAAATTATTTTGTATTCCAAGAGTCTAGTCTGGGTAAATTTTCACAAACATTCAAGAAGGTTTCATTGGTTTTCATTGGCAACGAAGATTTCCACAAATCATTGACGACATTGCGGCTCGAGGTAGAGGCAGTTTTCTATCAATTGGGACAGTGCGGCTCGATGGGGCGCAGCATAGAGATAACTCTTCCGCGCAGGATTGTGAAAGTTATAACGATAGTAACGATAGTATATTACTAAGGAAGGCATTGTAATCCATACCGTAATCCTGGTCGGACTATCTCTTTCTGTAGGTGAATTACAAAAGGGACGTACAAAAGTAGTTCTATGGAACTCAGTTGTTATTTCCGAATGTATATGGCTGGGTTTTACATGCAGTCGGCTATAGCAATGATGCAACTTTTACAAGGTGATCTGCTCCAACCACTATTCTGGGGTGAAAAATTGATGTTCTTCTGGCTCGCTCGCTGGCTCGAAATCGTCCCTTATCAAACGAGAGGATAGACTCTTTCATTGGTGAACCAGAAGATTGACGCTTTCTCTGGTAGAACACTACAAAACTACAAAACCTGCAAAGCCTCGACAGTTTTTCTCGCTCTTACATAAGATCCAATATTTTTGGTACAGGTGGTTAGCATTACGACGCCTTTTCGAGGAATATCAAAGAAGGCGCGGTACCAATCGCAGTGTGGTAAAGCAGGGGTCAGAGTGCGATCGCGTGAATGCATCGCGACTGCGATTGGCACCGTTAGGCGCCATATATGCCGCACGCCCACTAATGGACTCACTGATATTGAGGTTCTCCACAAGACGGTTATTTTGGAGCCTGATGAAAATTTTCAAGTCCGAAAATACAAGGGGGAAGGGGTAAGAAAGAGTCCAATGGTTCTGTCGAAATGGTATTTATAGGTTTGTGTGCTATGCTTCCGATGCAGAACTCTTCGCATCGTTATTGTTATACTGTCGAATATGCAACCAATTTTATCATGGTCATCACCATGCCGTGATCGATACGCTGTTTGACAATCCCCTCAGCCGCTTTCCAATTCCGTAACTGATCGAATTCTATGAGAAAGACCATTATTAAAAGTGCAATAGAGAGTCATACGATGGTCTGGCTATGAATCCGCCGGATACGTCACATCTCGGAAAGGACACACGGTATATCGTGAAACTTGATATCCCACCTTTTCACCCGTTTCATAATAACGAAGGCCTTTCACCAAATGAAGATCTAGAACCATAGAATTATATACTAAAGACAATCGAGAAAGCAAAGTCACTTATAAGCTCTCATATTTCACTCGAACGCAAGATTCCTCCGACAAGAAAAAATGGTGCCGACTTTGGCCCAAATGTCACAAGGGTGAACAAACGGTAAACGTTCTCGTATTGTCAATTCCTGGAGCAAACTTATGATAGTATAACTTGAAACATCTCGTAGAATCTCGATCCTGTTCTTGAAATTGAATTTGGAGAAAAGCTTTTCCCACGTCGGAGGTTACTGCAGTCTTTCCGATTCGGCACCATTGAAATAGCCCGTAAAGAGATGAAAGTGTTACAGGCCTTCTTTAAAGCATTCAAGAATGGACTGCTTTCTATTGGGCCGAGACATCAAATACAATTCTCACATTGATGGTGAAGTTTTAGTGTGTGGTCACCGGCTCGTGGGGTATGTAGCGCAGTTGGTCTCCTCTGGTTCGTATTCATCAACCGGTTCAATTATTTTTGACGCAGTTGCTCATGAAATATGCTATTGTACTGCTCGAAATAGTGTCTTCATTTATTGACGCCCATATCTTCACAAGTCGTTTATGAGCACCCCGTCTATAGTATTATTAATTAATCCAAAACGCACTGCTCTAGGAAACTGGCCGCAGTATCCATCGCCTTTTTCTGTATTTTTTCATTGGGATTTTTGCCACACCTTTTCATTCTGAGTGGCCTTAGCCTCTTTTCCAGGTCCTTTGAATTCCCTACACAGTTCCCACAGGCCCACAGGCCCATTGTCCAGAATTTTGTGCATTGGTCCTTCCCTTCCTTTGGAATTTTGGATTTTTCCGTAGTGATGATGTAAACTTGAGTTGTCTCCATTGCCCAACTTTCTTCCCACTGCTCACGGTTATCGTGTGTAGGCTCGGTTATATGAAGGGTTTGAGATTCTGCTGCGTTGAGTTTATCCAAGGCATAGAAGGCACCCAAGTTTGTAGGTAGAATATACAACCCCGAAGGCAATGATATATTAGTGGCGCGTCATGCCGCATAAATGGCCATAGCTGGGTACAACCCGAAAAAAGAATGGAATAGAATCAATAGCAATGACCGGTTTTTATGTCCGCCAGAATGAGTCGCAAATGCAGCAAATTGATAAACTCACAATCCTGCGAAAAAATCTTGGACAAATTGGATGCTTCCTACTTCATGATCAGGACATCATAGATTAACAGTTCTGGTGAGTGGGGTTCCCTCCTTGTCCCACACTTACATACCGACCAATCTGCAACTCTTATGTTGAGGTTCACTCAAAATAAACGTTCTCAGTAGAGGTTCTTTCCTTGCAACACGGGTACGTTAAGATGCTCCGCCATTTCATGAAGGACACTTCGGGACCGATACAGTAAAATATGGGTCTTACTAAGTGATTCTGTCTCAGGATTGAAAAAGGTAATTTTCCCTGTAAGTAATAACTTGGATGCGTGAGCACTGAGTAACGATTGAGGGTTAAACGGGCTTTCTAGCAGGTTATTGTATGGTTATTGTCCGAAATGTTATTACTTCCGAAATCGCCACCAGATTCTATCCGGCCTTGTAGTCAGACTTTCACGAGCCTTTGCCTCGTCGCTCATTCCTTTTCTCCAGGCTTGCTCGCAGGCAAGACGGAAGACTTTTATTTCCGAGTTTGTCTAAGGGTGAAGCTTCATTACTGCTAAACTGTTCGAAGAAGCACAAGGTACGGACTATTACACCCGAGAAAAATTTGCCTTTGCAAGATTCGAGGTGTGCTCCAATTGCAAGATTTCGAGGTGTGCTCCAAGAGGATTCACAGACATAATGTTTCACATGCCGCTAACATGTGTTGACAATGAAGAGGAAGCGAAATTGCAAGGAAAAGGAAGTGATAAAATAGCATGAGAATTTAGCAAAAAGGTGCTAGGAAAATGAGATCAAGTGAGATCGGGTAATCAAAATCATTAACAACGATGCAAGGTTGAGAACACGCTACTAACAATAAGTCGCTTACTGTTAGTCGCGTGTCACTTGTCTTTTGAGCACTTGTCCGGTCTTTGCGGCCGAACAACCCGGGACATGGTGTACACAAATAAGTCTACAGAAGAACAGAAAAAGAAAATGTTACAGCATAGAATTTCATATTCTTATTTCAATTCTTTGAAAGCAGTTTGAAAATTTATGTTCTTCTAAAAAGGAGAAGGAGAACACCTCAACATTTTTCCTCGGCCTATTACAACGAACGTCCTTGTTGTGGTATTGGTATTGTATTATACTGGATAGAGCAAGGCGCCCAATGCAGTCGAGGGTTTTAGACGAGATTTTGTGATTGGTATCAAACCAAACCTGTTTACGATAATAGAGAATTCCAAATGTTGAGCTTTTTTGAAATTGATCTGATATTCGTTGCCAAATTTGCGTGAGTAGATTGTACTCCACTGATAATTTGGCAAATTCGGTACAAAGAAGTAGACACTAAGGAGCTGTGTGAGCTCAAAGTGGCAGTGGATCCTGCATTTGTTCTTGGTGAGCTGACGGCTACTTGCCGAATACGTGAGGAAGACAGAGCTATTGATGACTGACCTATAACACGAACACCACGAGTATCACGATAATTAGCATAGCGTAGAGGGGGATTTATGAAAGTAGAAGTTTTTGCACGCTCTGCTCAGTTATGCTCTTATAAAGAAACTAGGAGTTCTAAAAAATGAGATGAAATAAATACGGTTATTTCTAAGAATTGAATCTCTATAAGAACGACATGGAAAAACAACTTTCATCAGTCTCGCCTTGCGATGGGCGGACGTCCCATACGACAAAAGGTCCGGGGACTAAATTCAATCGAGAGAAAATCAAAAAGAAGAAATTCTTAAAAAACATCACCGGCAGGCGTACCTCTAGATACTGCTCTAGGATGAAACAACTCAGGTATGTTAGGAATAACAACTGGACGTAGACGCTCTTTCACCTCAATTACCTGAGACAAATCCTTTTTACGGCCTCGCCTACTTCAATACTAGGAGTAACATCATTAGAATTCAAATGAGAATTAGAAAGCAAAGCATTCGTACCAACTAAAACTTTGGCGATTTCCTCGTTAAGTCTACTTTCGTCTTCCAGTTCTCTGTAACGATTGACCATGACATTAATTTGATCTGCGTATTCAAACACGTGAGTTAGAGGAGCCTTCTTAACACACCGCGGAATGGAATCATATTCCTTTACTGTCCTTATTCTTATATCCATAGTGGCTGAACAGAGTTCAATCCGATTCCTTTTGGTTCCTTGACGATAACCGAAAGGCGAATCACTGGTAATCATTGTGACAATCGAGAGGCTGCGTGAGCAGTTTGATTTATAGGAGGTCAAATCGATCGACAATTTCTCGGCGTATTAATCCGACATTTTCTGTCAAGATTGATAATCGAATAGACCTGCTTTGATAGCTTGAAAAATTATTAGAAAAAATCACTCTCTGCCACAAGAGAGCTCGTAGAGCACTGAATAGGATGCAACAGTGGCACGTCGCCGAATGAGACGAGTAAAGAAGTAAGTTGGTGGGGATTAGCAGACAGATGTTGAGTGCCGAACAAGGCGAGCAAATTCGCCACCGCTCACGACCAATGACTTGGGCAGAATGATGATCATGCTCAGTCGGTTGCTGCGTAAGTACCGAGCGCGTTCCTGCGCAATTGAGTATTTTACGCAACATTGGAGTGTGTGATGGCCCCGGCAATACATGCATTTCATTGTGGCTCCCTCTCATGGCGATTTTGCGATACTATGTAGGAGCGCTGGAATGTGGATGTCGTGTCAAACATCCGTAGGAGCATCTCTTTCGTAGAGATGGGTAAGTGCAGTGCCTATACAAGAAATGAGAGATCACGTTTATTGCACTGAATACATGCACGTATATACATATGTATAGGTGAAACAGAAGGAAAGAACACTCCAGGCGAATCCTAGGACGGAACTAGCACAGGCACGCATATCCATCAGATAGGCGGTACGCGGATTCAGGTACATGAAGATACGAGTATCAATCGAATGACCCAGGACAGCCATCCAGAAAGTCACCAGCGGCTCTGCCGAATAACGCAGCCTCCCGGAATCTTCGCGGAGCATCTCGACTGCCTCTAGTCCTATCGCCGTTATCGGTTGTACCGTTACTTCCATCGCTCATCTCCAGCTGTCCAGCCTGGAAAGCATCTCATGTTGACTCCAGCGTACCCTTTCCTTCACAGATGACTTCTTCCAGATAATGCACAAGAATATTCACGACGGCGGCGTCTGGTAGTAATGCCTGTTGCTTATTGACAACCTTCCGTCTCATTGAATTTGGAAACCTAGACAGCACTTTCTTGACTGACCAAGAGCTAATGGCTTCTTCGCCGTTCTACTTCAGGCGCGATAAGTACCTGTACCTGCTCCAGAGGGCTCTCTGGGCTGCGCAGCAAGCAGTGATCCAGTTTCTCGACTAATGGATTGACGGCGACCTCCTTGTTGTCAAACTTTCTCAAAAGGGAGGCTATTGCTTCAGAGTTATTCCCTTTTGTTAGTAATTCCCTGGCTTCGCCTGTCCAGGCAAGTGCTATAATAACTGTACTTGATCATTTCTGGGATGTCCTGGGAATAGATGTTGTTGTTGGCGATTTCCCCGAATTATCTCACTCCCATTAATTTCCTTCGAAGGTTAAGATGGGTAGAAGTGGCAACCCCAACCGCTTGGTGTGGAGTCCTTTCCGAACTGGGTTGTTATTGGAGGCGCTTGCCATATTTGTGGCTGAAGCGCATGCAACTTGGATCAACAGGCCAAGGTCGAAGGCTTTGCTAAGGGCGAACTGAGTTGCTAGTTCTATACTTTTCCTTCTTCTTTCCCCACTCTCAAGAGGTGCTCCATAATCGGCCAGCTCCTTCCTCTTCTTTGGAATTGCCCAAGCTGATGGAAAAA
>MU869011.1:57309-77730 GCA_036418205.1 Ostertagia ostertagi | reverse complement strand
TAATGGTAATAGAGGATCAAAAATTCACAGCCAAAAATATTTAAGCCCGACTTCTTAGTTTCACTAAAACGCAGAGATAAACTCGTGCCTCTTTCCTGCTTGATTGGCCATTAAGCTTCAGTGCATAGTAGTGCATATATGATGGCTGTGATGAAAGGGGCGGATAATTTGCCTTACATATCACATAACGAAGATCAGATTTGTATATCTAACGACGATCTCCCCACTCGCATAGATGAAACAAGAGATATGAGAAACACATAATAAAGAATTGTTCATAGAACGCGAAGGGATCTTTCTCTTCTGAATTAAAGAGTGGTGCAATATAACCTGTTTCGGTAGGAATTTTCGCTGATGTTTTCCTTTGTAACTTGCACACTGCAAATTAGTTCCACACATTACACCAGCTAGTCTGTATGTTGGTTGAATGTGCCAAAGATTGGTGATGGCAGCGATCACCGTAGTTGACTGGCCTAATGTGAGTGGAGTCTTGGTTACAGATGCAGGTTTTCTCTAAACAGTAATGAAGGAAAAATCAGAACGAAGGAGTTTTCGGGACGGGGGTGGTATAATTTTACCAGTCATTCCGAGGATGGGTTGATTTTCTGGAGACTCTGGGGACGAAGGAACTACAGTGGCACAGTCTAGGATCCCGACTGGATCTCTCCTAGAGTGACTGTGCCTCTGTGGTTGAGGGTCAGTCAGCTCGTACCGGCTTGTTTTGGGAAGACTCGATACGCAATAATAGTGACATGGAGATGATGGTTCTCAAAGCAGCCGTGGGGATCAGAGATTTTCAAGAAGTGTGAGACTTTTCCACGAGAGTTTCCAACCTCTATGGGAAAGATATATGAAGGTGATGTTGCAAAGGAGGGGTTACTTGAAAAAATTCCTTACACAAGTTAGCTGTGTACATTTTAAGGAAAGCGGCTAAGGAGTGCAAGGAGTTGTTGCGAAAAGGTTGACAATTGCATAGAAGGCGTGCTGGGCGTTTTCGCAGGTACCAATTGTGGTGTTATAGACATGATGCTTGCTATAAGGGTCGAGATGAGATCAGCGGTTGTGCATTCCTGCGCCATAGGTTTCTTATGATAGTCACTGGTTGGAAAACTCGTGATAGGGTCGTTACAGAGAAGACGAAATGCGTGGGAAGGCCACAAGTCATATCTATCAAACCGCGATCACGCGTGACTTGATTTTTCGGGATGATTTCGTCACTATAGCGGGTAATAAGTCTGCTTCGTACGTTCAGCCCTTCATTCAAGTTATGTCGACTTACTATGTCATGGACTTGTGGGAGTCTTTCCTTTTGGCCCAATGTAGTTTATCTTTTCATCATCTTCGCTCTCAGAAATGAGTTCTTGCTCAGGTACTAGGCAACGAGGGGAGAGCATTTGGCAGTAGTGGTCCGTTCGGATAGAGTAACTAATTCTTGAAGAAGTAGTGGGCTGCACAGCGTGTGGAGCAATTTGCTATGCAAGAAGGGAGCTAGGTAAATATCACATTTCCTGGACCACTTAGTAAAAGAATTAGGCGCTATCGCAAAACATGGGGATTGCAACACATTTGCAAGGCGTCACACATCTCTTTGTCATGTTTAAACGGGGCTATGCCTTGGACGAAGGGCTGAAGACTTAGGGTGCGTGAGCAGTTTTCAGCGCTATCGCAACATACGGGGACATCCTCTAGAACTAAGCATAGGAGGGTGCAAGACCTTCGGGGAGAATTGATGTTGCTCACGCACTCTGAATTTTGTTCTTCCCCGCCTGAGGCTTGGTCTTATTAGAGGAGATGTTTTTGTTCGTTAAGTGCTGTTTTGAGCCGCAGTTTGGCCCAAGCGGGACTCGGCGTGGGTTCGAGTCCCGCCTGGGCGCGAAAGTGTTTTGTTCATAATCTTCCTTATTTGTTTCTTGGGAAAGGGAGATGTTTTACGTTGTTTTTTGAATTGCGTTGCCGACAACAATAGTCCTGCTCTTGCGGATTAGGTGCCAACTTTCATCCCCCCCCGAGTTCTGCCTTTTCCTGGGCGCAGTTGAAGGATGCGCTCGTATCTTGCGATAGCGCCGAAAATTAATTCCTGGTACGAAATGGCTTTGCACGTCCCACCACAAAGGCTCATTCCCCTTACTGGTACTTACAGCGCTCTTTATCAGTTCATTTTGTTTTGCCAAAAGCGAATTCAGTGAACGGGGACCACTCTGATATTCATCACCTGGGTCGGAGAAATTCAGTGAGCCACGTCAGAATTGTTGACTTTGAGCGATTCATGCTGTAAATGCACTTTTGGCACCAGTTTTACTTCACAATGCACATGACGCAATCCGAAGTGGTAGATATCATCTATCGATTCGATTCCGATGCGCGTGTGTGTTGTGTTCGTCATTTGGCTATGCGAATAGTTCATTGGTGGTGAGGTTGGTTTGTGTGATATCGTATGTGAATAGATGTGATTACACTCCGGCCCGCAATCTAGCTACTCTCGCCCGAACAGCGCTATTCTGTGTCACCATCTGGGGCTATTCTTCATTTTCTTCCCCGTCCGCATTCTTCTGAAACGATCTTGACATTCTCACGTTAGGTGAGCATACGTGTCCTGTCATCACGTTGAATGTTTTATGACGCCTTCTCCTCGTGCCGGCCTCTGCCGTGTTCGATTTTTCACTGCCGTATTGTTTTTGCCTTGCTGGTTCGGGATCAGCGCTCATGCACTACTGCGAAGGTGAATCTTGAAAGAAGTTTTTGTGCTACTAAGTTCGTGGGTAAACTGATGGGTACCGTCTCTCACCTTTACCGTTGCTTCTTGCCAGACGATGTTTTTGGTGGACTTTCATAGACTTTTCTGTTAGCGTTCAAAGTGGAAGGGATAGTTTAACTTGCTTTTTTGTTTCCCTCAAGTGTCTGAATAAGTTTGATGTCCGAAGCACTCAGCAGGTGACAACGCGGTGCTGCGCCACGCATCCTGTTTCTTTATCAGAATCGTGATGGCAATTGAATGCGTGGCCTATACGGTGACTTGTGGGGTCAGCCGATGTACATGTACGGTTTAATTTATCTCCCAGTTTTTATTCCTATTGTGATTTGATTACCATAATACCAATTAAGAAAACTCAAAGGGATGGAAGGCTTGATTGGCCTGGACGAAGCACTACTCAGGATTTGATCCGTGGGTCGCGCACGTTTTAAGCTCCTCCCTTGTCACTAGGCCACTCTACCCTCATTTTCCCCGAGGCCGAAGTTCCATCGCCATAAAGGCAGGATAAACTACTACAACCGTTATTTCTTCGCAATTCACAGTGGTAGAAAGCGACAATAATGTCGCCTTAAGTGTCATCATTTTCCTTGTGGGGATGCCCCACATAACGACTTCTTTCTGTTGTTTACCGTAGCTTTGATAGGCGCTTGTATTATTTTGTTGGAAGTGTTACATGACAAATTAAGAAAGAAAAACCATTATAAACAAAATAATAGATACGGTTCGTTTCGCTCCTTCCTCAGACGAACCTTATTATTTCGTCAATCCCCGGAGCTCATCAGTGAGTTGGGATTGGCGAAATAAAGACACAGGGGAAAGACGAATAAACCTTGATGTAACGTACTTTCATGCAGAGGAGCATGCAATGAAATGAATTGTATATTGACTAAATGAATGAAAAAATAAGTTGATTAAAAATGTAAAACTATAAAGTGTAAAGGTGGGTGTTTGTAATTGTTCACTAACAAGATAGCACTCAATGACTAGGTCTTCATTTGCGTTGTCTTTCATTATTTGTAGTGTGTTATTATTGACCGCAACAAGCACAGTCTTAAGTCCTGTCCTACGAATGAATACTTAATGCAGATTTTGATTGATAATCTTACCTGTGTCTACTGCCGTATGGAACATTAATGGATTCAGAAATTTTTCAACAGTATAAGAAAAGGTTATGTGATAGGTAAGCAAGCGTTGTCTTGCCTTATGGTACTACTACATGTGGACAAGTAGGTCCCAGTTGAGCTGGGATGAGCTGGAAGCTTAGGTAAGGCAAGAAGTATAGGTGATGACGTAAAGCATATTAATTGGCGTTAATTTTTGTTACATCGGTGCTGTTGGTCAATCAACTGTTACGCGGACAACTGCATTTTCTTCACGCTTACCTTTCACGTTGCGCCATTTGAACGGTAACTAAGAATAAGAGGTGTCTGATGCACAACAACTTTCTCAATTCGTACCATTTGGCTTTGTCGGATTGCTTTGAAGTTCATCCCACAGCAAACGCTGCTCATTGTGAACCTCACATTATCGCTCGCAATATAGCGCTGTAGGTGCCACCCAAAAATGTTCGATGATTGTAAGGGGAGAAGTACGAAGATTGTATAGCAGATGGCTGGTGCTCTGAAGTCATATTGCAGCAATATAATGGCAGTTTTAAGCGCTGTTTTACGACAGTTCCTGTAGCTGCAGATAAGGACAGCGAAAAAAAAAACGATAGGTGTTTTGCTGGTGTTTGGGCTTTCTCAGTCTTTTATGAAGGCGATTATAGTTTGCTGATAATGAAACCACAGTTGTAATGTGGTGGGAGTGGCAAAGCTTTGCTTTCCCTTGAATTGATTTTTGCAGCCTTCAAGCTGCAACGCCATTACAAACGAACACGTTTTTCCAACCCCGCGACGCGGGTTTTGAAGGACTTGATGCCTGTGCGAGCTTTTTATGAGTCAGAGCTAGTGTAGTGTAGTGAAGTGTGAACATAGATTTCTTCAATGCCACCTCCTCACCTTCACCGCTCAGGAGTCGAGCGCTCAGTTGCTGGGTAGAGCGTGGATGTAAGTGCTGCCTGGAGTACTGAAAATGTTGCTGTTCATATAAGCATGGAGCTTTGCAGAATGCGTAGAGATCCCTAATAGGACCGGGTCGAAGGCTGAGAAAAACGGGGATTCGGGAGAAGGGGGTTAACCCATTGATGGTCGCCGTTGTGCTTAAAATGCGGCATATTTTTCGAATATTTTTTCGTCAATATTCGTTAATCCTTCGAAAATGTTACTATCAAGGAAGGATACATGTTTTTCGAATCTGAGTATGTTATGCAGCTGCTTCGGGAACAGAAAGGAAATGATTCAAAATAATTAAGCAAAACGAGAGATTGTGTGAGAGTGTGGACTGCCGGCGAACAACGCTGTCATCAGTGGGTTAAAAAAAGAGTACGAAGGAAGTTTAGGATGGAGGGCAGTACTAAAAGTGCAGAAGAGAGGGGGTGGTGTGAGGAGACGACGAGAATTCGCGATATTTTCAGCGCTAGGCTGTCCCCTGATATGTGAGCGAAGTGCGCCGTTGCAAAGTTTGCACTATGAAGATTACGTTGTAATGTTTACTGTTACTGCGGCGGGGTTATCTTAATCCTCTGCAGTGTGTTCCATGTATAGTTCCAGCCAAGGTCAGAAAGGTGACTTGGTGATAGGGCGACGTTAGCACTGGTACGACCCTTGTAGAGGGATTAGAATCACAAAGGTCACAAAATCTTGTTCCGCATAAGTCAAGAAGTGGATACTAAATTTAGCGATCGTCAGTAATGCATGCTCGTTGGTTGACAGACCGACTGGTTTGTGTTCCGAGCTTATGTAGGTATCTAAATGATTGAATTCAAAAAAGTTCCAGGAATACTTAATATCGGGAAGCTTTATCCAAATATTTTGCAATATTTCAGGTGCTTAGCACCTTCGTCGGCTGAAATAGCACCTCTATGCCTCAAAGGTCGGGACAATATATGTAATTGTACTGGTGCCAATTTTATTTGCGGTGCGGTTTGCCTTTGTAAAATTTAAACCTACCCGACGAGAAAATCGAATTGTTGTTCATTGCTGCAAAGTTTTGATATGAGGTCGTTCAGGACTAAGGTAAAGTAGGGTAGGGTCAGGGTGGCCCAGATGGCTTCCACCAGAAGCTGATAGCAGTAAGCTAGTGATGCGTATCGATGTTTAACTGGTGGCAGTTTCTGATGGCAGTTTAGTACTTTAACCTCGCGATCGACGAGCCAGACAGCATTGCTATTCGTTCATTAGGACCAACAATTACTAACTAACTATTAACTATAGAAGGTCACCTCCAACGGCACGGCTCCCGATAAGGGCAGTTAAACTTGGCTGAGGCATACACATGCCTGAAGAAGGTGTTAAACACCGAAATATAGCAGAAGATTTCAAAGGAGTTCTTTTTGAAACTTTTCGTGTTTTTTGGAATTTTGGAGTTTTTCGAATAATTTGTGAACTTTTGGGACTCTTTTGGAATAAATTTTGGTGCCTCTTTGTGTTTATAACATTATTTTTATTTGTTATTTTGTTGTGAGTTCTCCACAAGTTCACTGCTCCTTCCGGCAGATCTTTTACACCTTGCGCATGACGCCGAAGGTCATCGGAGTGCAGCCTCCTATCAGGTTCAACACTTGACCTTGGCTGTAGACTACTGATATGGCGACTTTAGCGCGGAGGGCGCGCCCAAGTCTTGTAATTGTAAAGTGGATTTTATCCCCTTGTGGTAATGTAAACAGTTGCATGGTTAGCGTGAGTGTAAGATTTCTTACCATTACGGCTTAGCTTGGTGCAGCCAATAAGAGAATGGCTTTGCACGCCCTAGAGAGGAGTGGTCCTTAGGTTCTGGTGCAAGCACCTGACATCTTTCACTTGTTTCACTTACAGTTACAAGTAGGATATTCAAGAAGTATTTACAAGTATGTGGCCTTGTTGGCCCTGTATATGGCCTTGTTTCCCGCTGATTTCAATTTGTTGGAAAATCATTATCAAATTTTTGATTTGAATCAAATTTCATGCTTGAAAGTGAAAGGATCGATGGCCTGACGTTGCGTTGTGGAATCTTGTGACAATAAAAGCGATTGCATATTCAAAGAAATGATCTCTTGGTATGATTTAAGATTAAGGTCAATGTTGCGAAATCCTGTGTTTTTTGAGCGCACACTCAGCAGCATTGGCGGATTGCTGTTGCTGTTTTTACTGAATACACGGATTTAACAGACGTTCATCCGGGTGAACACTTTTCACATGACCTACCTTGCCTCAAAGGAAGATCGAAGTGACTTTGATCGTCCTCGGTTGTGTAGACCAGAGAACAGCGTGTTGAACTGTAGGGTGGGTAAGAAAGCGCTGCGACAATTAGATGGTCGAATGCAAGTAATTCATGATCAGTTTGTTGCTCTTACCTCTCAGGCGAAAATGTTAGAAATCAACGGATTCCGAAGTGTCCGCAGCTTGGTGAGCTTTCAGTAGGTAAGCTTCCAGTTACCCTAATAAATAGGGAAACGTGAAAAGCCACGCTTACCTTCGTTCCTTTTCGAACCAAAGTTGTCTCCTTCGTCCAATTTGCCATATCTTTTTTCTTCTGATTCGCTTTCATTGATTGCCCACAAGCTTCACTTTGCCTTCCCCGACTTCCTTTACCCCAGTCTTCTACGCTCCCGTGCGATCAGCATATTTTGAGTCGTAACAAATGCGCTGTGCTTAGGAATATTACCCGTCTTGCTAAAGCCGTTAAGCACTTTCAGTGCAAATAAAATTAATGGGAGTGTAATTCTTTTTGTTTTTTTTTCAGCTTTGCGGCGTATATTTTACTTTTTTATTTGTCTGTGTTCGTTTTTGTCAAACTTAATCTTTTGTAATTGCTCCCCCGCCACTCATAGATGGAGTTTGCGGAAGGACAACGGGTTCTTGTTGAAAGAGGAATCGTTAGTGCGTCCTCGAGAGCGGTGATGAGTAAAAGTTCAGGGATTGTGGGAATATTTTGGCATTTTTACTCTTTGTTCTGCTGTATATTCACCCTACTCGGGTGACGATATGTCGAGGAAATTCCAAAAAATGTAAGGCTTGGGAGAAATTGGAGTGCAGAGGATCAAACTCGGGGATTGTGTGGACCAGAATTTTTTGACGCCAGGGCTTACTCTGCAGTATGACGGAGTTAGTGAGATCTTACGGGCCGGCTTGAAAGGTCTCTTCAAGCAGGCCCGTAGAATTTTTTTTCAAGGTCTCTTCAAGCAGGCCCGTAGAATTTTTTTCAATGGCTGAGCAACATCACATTAAGGAAATTGCTGAAAAAGAGATGTCAAAGTAGAAGTGACGCGGACTTGTTTTTAATCGCCTCTTTTCTCCATTAGGTAGTGTGCTTTTTATTGAAGAATCTTTGAACAGCCAGGGTTTTTCACTCGAAAGGGTAGACGGGTATTTTCTTACAGTGATTGTCTGACTCTTGAATCAATAATTTGTTGTTCTTTTTTCTAGAGAATTCCTTATTGTGTCCCCTCCACCCAATAGGAAAATTTTCACTCATTGGCATTGTTTTAGGTTATAACAGGCAACATAACCGTTCAAGTTCTTTGGTACATCAAGTTTCGTAATACAATTATAGATTATGTACAGTGGAACGGTCACACTACGGTCACGAAAGCTTTTAATAGAACGCCAGAGAAGAGGGTTGACGCTCTTCGAAGCATTCTATTATGAGTGTGTTCGTTAGGTCACGGCGCGGCGACGCGCTCACATGTCACATGCCGCGCGTCAAATCTGTTCAACAATTGATTTCAGATGTTCATTAATCGTGAGAACCGATGGAGAAGCAGGCAGAACGAGTTAGCGATCCCATAGGCTTGTGTAGACTTTGCAAATTCAAGAATTCACGGCAATTCGAAGTATTGTTTTGCGCCAGCGATTCGAACGGCATCAGCGATTTCAGTCACTGCTTCAGTGGCGCATAGCTCGTTCCTCGAACGCTAGCGAACGCCGCTAGCCTATCCGCGGATTCGCGAAGTCTGACATCGATCTATGAGGCAAAGGGAGAGGGAAAGGCGTGCCGTACGCTCGCTGCGCTTTGACCATGGCGTAATAACTTCGTTGGGACGCTGGAATGGGGAAGTGGAGAGTTGTAAGTCGGATTACCTTTCTTGGATAGAGTTGGTCGGTCCGCGAGATTTCGTAGTCGGTACAATATTTAGGATGGCAGCTGGGGACCAGCTAACGCAGACTTTACTGTACCCTTATTTTTTGGGGAGCAGCGTTTGCGAAATTGTGGATATCAGCTAACACCTAGGAGAAATGTATGATTGTAACTTCGCTCTATGAAAGGAGACGGCAAATATTCTTGATAATGGTAATAGAGGATCAAAAATTCACAGCCAAAAATATTTAAGCCCGACTTCTTAGTTTCACTAAAACGCAGAGATAAACTCGTGCCTCTTTCCTGCTTGATTGGCCATTAAGCTTCAGTGCATAGTAGTGCATATATGATGGCTGTGATGAAAGGGGCGGATAATTTGCCTTACATATCACATAACGAAGATCAGATTTGTATATCTAACGACGATCTCCCCACTCGCATAGATGAAACAAGAGATATGAGAAACACATAATAAAGAATTGTTCATAGAACGCGAAGGGATCTTTCCTTCTGAATTAAAGAGTGGTGCAATATAACCTGTTTCGGTAGGAATTTTCGCTGATGTTTTCCTTTGTAACTTGCACACTGCAAATTAGTTCCACACATTACACCAGCTAGTCTGTATGTTGGTTGAATGTGTCAAAGATTGGTGATGGCAGCGATCACCGTAGTTGACTGGCCTAATGTGAGTGGAGTCTTGGTTACAGATGCAGGTTTTCTCTAAACAGAGGGAAGGAGAACTCAGAAACGAAGGGCTTTGGGGGGGGGGGAATATTTTCTGCCGGTTCACATCCCGAGAATAGGTGGATTTTATGGAGGCTCTGGGGACGAAGGAACTACAGTGGCACAGTCTAGGATCCCGACTGGATCTCTCCTAGAGTGACTGTGCCTCTGTGGTTGAGGGTCAGTGAGCTCGTACCGGCTTGTTTTGGGAAGACTGGATACGCAATAATAGTGACATGGAGATGATGGTTCTCAAAGCAGCCGTGGGGATCAGAGATTTCCAAGAAGTGTGAGACTTTTCCACGAGAGTTTCCAACCTCCATGGGAAAGATAGATGTAGGTGATGTTGCAAAGGAGGGGTTACTTTGAAAAATTCCTTATTACCATGTGTACATTTTTAAAGGGAAGCGACTAAGGAGTACAGGGAGTTGTTGCTAAAAGGTTGACAATTGCATAGAAGGCGTGCTGGGCGCTTTCGCAGGTACCAATTGTGGTGTTATAGACATGATGCTTGCTATAAGGGTCGAGATGAGATCAGCGGTTGTGCATTCCTGCGCCATAGGTTTCTTATGATAGTCACTGGTTGGAAAACTCGTGATAGGGTCGTTACAGAGAAGAACGAAATGCGTGGGAAGGCCACAAGTCATATCTATCAAACCGCGATCACGCGTGACTTGAGTTTTCGGCATGATTCGTCACTCTAGCCGGGTATTAAGTCTGCTTCCGTACGTTCCAGCCTTCATTTAAGTTCTGTCTACTACTATGTCATGGACTCTGTGGCGGAGGTCTTCTTTTGGCCCAATATAGGTTATCTTTTCATCATCTTCGCTCTCAGAAATGAGTTCTTGCTCAGGTACTAGGCAACGAGGGGGGGGGGGGGAGCATTTGGCATAGTGGTCCGTTCGGATAGAGTAACTAATTCTTGAAGAAGTAGTGGGCTGCACAGCGTGTGGAGCAATTTGCTATGCAAGAAGGGAGCTAGGTAAATATCACATTTCCTGGACCACTTAATAAAAGAATTAGGCGCTATCGCAAAACATGGGGGCATTGCAACACATTTGCAAGGCGTCACACATCTCTTTATTATTTTAACGGGGCTATGCCTTGGACGAAGGGCTGAAGACTTAGGGTGCGTGAGCAGTTTTCAGCGCTATCGCAACATACGGGGACATCCTCTAGAACTAAGCATAGGAGGGTGCAAGACCTTCGGGGAGAATTGATGTTGCTCACGCACTCTGAATTTTGTTCTTCCCCGCCTGAGGCTTGGTCTTATTAGAGGAGATGTTTTTGTTCGTTAAGTGCTGTTTTGAGCCGCAGTTTGGCCCAAGCGGGACTCGGCGTGGGTTCGAGTCCCGCCTGGGGCGAAAGTGTTTTGTTCATAATCCTTATTTGTTTCTTGGGAAGGGAGATGTTTTACGTTGTTTTGAATGCGTTGCCACAACATTGTCCCTGTCCTGCGATAGTGCCCAATTTTCATTCCCCCCCCCCGAGTTCCTGCCCTTTCCTAGGCGCAGTCCTGAAGGATGCGCTCGTATCTTGCGATAGCGCCGAAAATTAATTCCTGGTACGAAATGGCTTGCACGTCCCACCACAAAGGCTCATTCCCCTTACTGGTACTTACAGCGCTCTTTATCAGTTCATTTGTTTCAGTGATTCAGTGAACGGGGACCACTCTGATATTCATCACCTGGGTCGGAGAAATTCAGTGAGCCACGTCAGAATTGTTGACTTTGAGCGATTCATGCTGTAAATGCACTTTTGGCACCAGTTTTACTTCACAATGCACATGACGCAATCCGAAGTGGTAGATATCATCTATCGATTCGATTCCGATGCGCGTTGTGTGTTCGTCCTTTGGCTATGCGAATAGTTCATGGTGGTGGGTGGTTTGTGTATATCCGTAGCGAATAGATGTGACCACTCACGGAACGCACATCTAACTACTCTCGTCCGAACAGCGCTATTCTGTGTCACCATCTGGGGCTATTCTTCATTTTCTTCCTCGTCCGCATTCTTCTGAAACGATCTTGACATTCTCACGTTAGGTGAGCATACGTGTCCTGTCATCACGTTGAATGTTTTATGACGCCTTCTCCTCGTGCCGGCCTCTGCCGTGTTCGATTTTTCACTGCCGTATTGTTTTTGCCTTGCTGGTTCGGGATCAGCGCTCATGCACTACTGCGAAGGTGAATCTTGAAAAGGAAGTTCCTTTGTTGTGCTAGTAATTCGTGATTTAATCTGATGGAGTACCTTCTTCTCACCCCTTACCCGTTCTTCTTGCCCAAGGAATGGTTTTTGGTGGACTTCTCATGGACTTTTCTGTAGCGTCAAAGTTGACAGGATTTTAATTTTGCTGTTTGTTTTCCATTGTCTAAATCATTTAGAGTCCCAAACACTCTGCCGTTAATAATCCCGTCCTGGGATGCGCCACGCATCTGCTCCATCAGGGACTCGTGTAGCGGGCAATTTGAATGCGGTTCGGCCTATACAATAACTGGTGGGGCAACAGATGTACAAGTCATAGTTTCTTTTTTACTTCCCAGACAAGTGCAGTGCCAACCGAAAGGGTAGTAGAAGGGCTTTGATTGGCTTTCTGTTCGACTCACTCAGGCCACGACTCGAGGAATCGCGCTCGTTCGAATCGTGCACCGTGGGTAAGCGGCCCCGTCCCTTGCCACTAACCACTCCTGCCTTCATTTCCGCGTACCGAGTTAAACTGCCTATGGAACGCGAGAGATAAACTACTACAGCCTTATTTTTTCGCAAGTCACCGAGGTAGAAAGCGCCATTGATTTCGAATTTGGTGTTATCATTTTTCCAGTAGGGACGCCCCACACACGTATCGACTTCCATTCAGGGTTACAGTAGCCTTCCAAGGATGCTTGACCCTTTGCAGTGGTTGGGTTAAGGCCATTATGTCTTTGTGAAAGGTGCATGAGAAATTTCCACGTTTAGAATGTTGCTCAAAACACTTATGTCTGTCCTTGACAGCGATGTGTTCTCTTTAGCTTGTGTTATTAATGGACGCAAAGCACAGTCTTCAGGTCCTTTTCATAGCAATGATTTTTTTAATGCAGCTTTGTTATAACTTATCGTGTCCTACTGCAGTATGGAAACATTAGTTGGATCCAAAAATTTTCCATATAGGAAAAGGTTATGTGGTACGGTAAAGCAAGTGTTGTCTTGCTTTGGTAACAGTTAACGATCGTTACAAGTAGAAGTCCATTTGAGCTCGGGATGGCTGAAGCTTAGTAAGCAAGGAAGTGTAGGTTGATGCTGTAATGCATATATTAGATAATTATTGCTTACCACGGACGTGCGGGTTGGTCAATCTAATTTACGCAGAGAACCTCATTTTCTTCACGCATTACCTATATGTTGCCCATTGAAGGTAAAATAAGAATAAGAGGCGTTTGATCTCACTTGCGTACCATTTGGTCTGTGGTATTGTTTGAAGTTCATCCCACCAGCAAACGCTGCCTCATTGTGAACCTCACATTATCGCTCGCAATATACGCGTGTAGGTGCCACCCAAAAATGTTCGATGATTGTAAGGGGAGAAGTACGAAGATTGTATAGCAGATGGCTGGTGCTCTGAAGTCATATTGCAGCAATATAATGGCAGTTTTAAGCGCTGTTTTACGACAGTTCCTGTAGCTGCATAGGACAGCGAAAAAAAAGATAGCTGTGTTTTGCTGGTGTTTGGGCTTTCTCAGTCTTTTATGAAGGCGATTATAGTTTGCTGATAATGAAACCACAGTTGTAATGTGGTGGGAGTGGCAAAGCTTTGCTTTCCCTTGAATTGATTTTTGCAGCCTTCAAGCTGCAACGCCATTACAAACGAACACGTTTTTCCAACCCCGCGACGCGGGTTTTGAAGGACTTGATGCCTGTGCGAGGCTTTTTATGAGTCAGAGCTAGTGTAGTGTAGTGAAGTGTGAACATAGATTTCTTCAATGCCACCTCCTCACCTTCACCGCTCAGGAGTCGAGCGCTCAGTTGCTGGGCGGAGCGTGGATATAAGTGCTGCCTGGAGTACTGAAAATGTTGCTGTTCATGTAAGCATGGAGCTTTGCAGAATGCGTAGAGATCCCTAATTAGGACCGGGTCGAAGGCTGAGAAAAAAACAGGGGATTCGGGGAGAAGGGGATTAACCCATTGATGGTCGCCGTTGTGCCTAAAAGCAGGCATAGTTTTTCGACTTATTTTGTCGGCAATATTCCGTTAACCTTCGAAAATGGCTATATCAACAAAGAATACCATACAATTTGTTTTTCGAATCTGAGTATGTATGCAGGCTGCTCTGGAACAAGAAAGAATGCCAAATAAATTTACAAAACGAGAGAATGTGTGAGAGTGTGGACTGCCGGTGGGCCCGTTGTCGTCAATAGGGGTAAAAAAAAGAGTACGAAGGAAGTTTAGGATGGAGGGCAGTACTAAAAGTGCAGAAGAGAGGGGGTGGTGTGAGGAGACGACGAGAATTCGCGATATTTTCAGCGCTAGGCTGTCCCCTGATATGTGAGCGAAGTGCGCCGTTGCAAAGTTTGCACTATGAAGATTACGTTGTAATGTTTACTGTTACTGCGGCGGGTTATCTTAATCCTTTGCAGTGGTTGTTCCATGTATAGTTCCAGCCAAGGTCAGAAAGGTGATTTGGTGATAGGGCGACGTTAGCACTTGTACGACACTTGTACGTAATAAAACCCGAAGACACAAAAATCTTTCTTCCTGCATATAGTCAAGATGTGGATATGAATTTAGGGTTCGTCTGAAGTTGGCGTCGATTTGTGGTTGCACAACTGGACCGAGTTGTTTGTAGAATAGTGCTGTCCCGAAGCCTCATAAAAATACTCTAAATGTTGAACAACAGTTGAGGCTCCAAAATTTTATTCCAAAAGCTTCAAAAAACTTAATATCGAGAGCTTTTTAAAATATCTTGCAATATTTCGGTGCTTAGCCTTCGTCAGGCCTGAAATATGCACTTCTTGCTGAAGTCGGACAATACATGCAAAGTACTGAGCCAACTTACGCGCGTTTGCCTTTGTAAAATTTAAACCTTACCCGACGAGAAAATCGAATTGTTGTTCATTGCTGCAAAGTTTTGATATGAGAGTTCGTTCAGGACTAACGTAAAGTAGGGTAGGGTCAGGGTGGCCCAGATGGCTTCCACCAGAAGCTGATAGCGGTAAAGCCCAGTGATGCGTATTAATGTTAGATCTGGCAGTTCTGATGAGATCTTACATAAAAGTTATGACGGCAGTTTAGTCTTTAACCTCGCCGATCGACGGCCCAGAACACATGCTATTCGTTCATAGACCAATTCAACACTATCTTTTATGAGATTGTGAGTTTTCCACAAGTTCACTGCTCCTTCCGGCAGATCTTTTACACCTTGCGCATGACACCGAAGGTCATCGGAGTGCAGCCTCCTATCAGGTTCAACACTTGACCTTGGCTGTAGACTACTGATATGGCGACTTTAGCGCGGAGGGCGCGCCTAAGTCTTGTAATTGTAAAGTGAATTTTATCCTGTGGTAATGTAAACAGTTGCTCTCGTAGTGAGTGCGTAGATTTGTTACCATCACAGATTAAGCACGGCTTAGCTTGGTCAGCACAATAAAAGAACTGAGCCTTTGCAGCGCCGCCTAGAGAGGAGTGGTCCTTAGGTTCTGGTACAAGCACCTGATATCTTTTCACTTGTTTCAATTACAAGTAGGATAATCAAGAAATATTTACAAGTATGTGGCCTTGTTGGCCCTGTATATAGCCCTGTTTCCCGCTGATTTCAATTTGTTGGAAAATCATTATCAAATTTGATTTGAATCAAATTTCATGCTTGAAAGTGAAAGGATCGATGGCCTGACGTTGCGTTGTGGAATCTTGTGACAATAAAAGCGATTGCATATTCAAAGAAATGATCTGATATTTCGAAATCCCGTTTTGGGCACACAATCCACGATTGCTGTCGCTGTCGACTGTACAGTGAACACGTTCCATCCGTACACTCTTCACAAACTGCCAAAAAGTCTAGTACTTTGATTCCCGGTGACCAGAGCACAGCCCGAAACTGATAAGGGCTGGTAGCAATCTGTTATTGAATGCCATGAAGGCACAAAGGGTATAGTCAATCGTAGTATGGCTTGGAATGTCGGATTCTTTTTTCAAACTCAAAACTTCGCCGTCATTTTTACGATACAGTAATTCGCTCGTTGGTAAGGTAGGCTCAAAGCTCTTGAGTGTAATCCATTCCGCATTCCAAACAGGCTGTTTTGTGGCCCGAAAGTGCAACCTTTCTCGATATCTAAACTGTTATTTCATTAAAGATCGATTATCAAAAGATCCCCCATATAAACTCTAAACATTCCAAAATTTTCGTGATGATTGCATAATTCCTTTTGAACTCGCAAATCTTTTGAATTCTCAGTCGTTTTAGCGTTTGGATCAAAATGAGGGTGCGAAATATTTATTTATTTATTTATTATTTACACTTACTATTTACATAGAGAATATCTTAAACCGATCATTTCATAATTTGTCATCATTGGTAATCTTCATATATACATATGTTTAATGTTTACTTTACAATTTGTGGCATAGTTATGTATTAATTCACATATTTTATTTATATAATTTATATGTTATTTATATATTTTTGTTTTCATACATATTTTATTTTTGTTATTTTCACATACTTTTATTTACATATTTTTATTTTATTTGTTTACATACGTCTTAATGGGATTAAAATCCCAGAACACACCCGAGCTCTCTGAAAAGTGCAGAAATGGTGGATTCTGTTCAGTGGAGACTCTGTGGGAGGGAAAACCATCATGAATCCCATTTTTGACGATGGAAATCGTTATGAAGAAATGGGTAATGTTTGTATTGAGCAAGTAATAGGGAAAGCAGTTAAACTACAGCCCTTTCTCCCGCCATAGAGTCTTTAGAAAAAAAAACCCCGGTGTAATAGTCATAAAATCTGGATTCGTAGTACAACGAAGCATTCTATTTAATGCATATGTGCAGCATCGAATGTCTGTCGATGCACTTTTCCTAATGATAGTGCACGGTGTAGCGTGAAACAGCCAGCAGATGGTGTAATACAGAATAAAATTATTGCCAGTGGTTTTTTCGTCGTAGCTAAATTTACTGCACCAAGACGTGAGCGAGCCAACCACGAGTTGACTATGAATGATCTAGGTGATCGGTGATCGTGGTCAGCTGTGCCCATCTGCTGTGCTGTTTTATCTTCGCCTTTAGCCACGCGGCTGGCTGACTGACTACCGCCGCGTGCTGAGTGTCAGGCTCCTCGTGCTCGTTGTATAGCATCGTCGTGATCGTAGTACTTTACGGCGGCGTGAATGGCATCGGTGAACGTGGAATATCTTGGCGCAAGTTTCACCTCTGAATCGCGACTGATAGATTATCGGGGCAGCGCTGCCTTGCAATCGGCCGCCACAGACACCGCGCCATTTCCTTCGTGACCGCCGCTGCTTCGCCTTCTTCGCACGTTTCATGACTTGTCACGGTCAAACGATCAAGTGACCTAACCCACGTGTTTTGGTAACGGGTATAAGTGCACAGTCCGACGTCCCCAGTACACAACCAAATTTACCCAACCCAACCCATACCAATGTGCTAAAAATAATTATTTATTTATTTATTTAGAGTTTCATGCATACATCACTGAGGCGCATGTGTTGCTCATCCGTTCGTTTCGATGTTTTCCCTCCTAACAACTAGACATGTTTTATTTTGGGATGGCTTTTGCATATATAAGCGGCTGTGAATCATTATATCGATTCCCGTTCGAATGTGTATTTTTTCAGTTTCCCTATTCGGTTTTTTATAGGCGTGGTGTTTAGTAGTCGTGGATGAAATAGTGTTTATATGCAATCGACTTTCGAACTGCTGTGATTTCAGGCTCGTTCCATTAAAGATCTATCTAGCCGTCTCAGCGTTCCATCTCACTATCTGCGTGCTTCGCAGTATCGGTCATCTGCTCGTACATCACTGCCAAGTCGCTGAAGTACAATCGCAGCGTTTGAAAATGTTCTTCCTTGAGACCGAAAACTACAGAAGCGATGAATGTAAGTCGTCCTCTCAGTCTTTTGTACTAATTTTGTTTTGAAATCCCCGAAACAGGCCCTCAGAACCCCCTATGTAACATCAGTGAAGCTTATGTTGGTTGTTCTCTTTCAAGAAGCGCCACGCATTTGACTTTAGTTCTGAATCGTTTTGGTCAAGGAATGCATACAGTTTGTCATTTGCAATGACCTTTGAGCTGGCTGATTTTCTCCAGAGTTTTTCCTCCGGCACTAAGTGGCTTAATAACCGGAGGGACGAAAGCTCGACCTATTCTTGCATGGTGTTCGAGATATGCAGGATTTGATCTCTGTGCAATACGTCCGGCAGCGGCCGCCACTTGGCATTACTCCATCTCCACCCCAGTGAAAATGTGTATAGCTATTCGTTCAACGACAATATTTCTTTCTAAAGGTTTTTGAAAACGGTGAGACTTCTATACATAGTGGGAGTGGGCGCAAGCCCAGCTTTTCACACATGTAAGTGATGCCCTCACCCAGCCCCCTAGTTTGGCTACACTCCCCCTAGCCTCCGCGGGTCCGTTCTCGTTGACAGAGCATAGTGGCGGGCAAACAATCCCACCATATACTTCTTGTCAAACAATGGCCGCGCCGTATAGCACCCAAAACTGTGAAATTAGTTCAGGGTCTCATCCAGTAAGGGGGCATGTGGTGTGACAGTTCTTGCCGGCTACAGAAATTCCAATTTTTGCAAGGGGAGGGAATCCCCGGGGTGCGTGAACCATTTCGCTTAAACTTTTACACCCACCCCGGAGCTTCCCTCCCCTGAAAAAAGTGGATTACTTCATGCAATATGAACTGTCGCACCACATGCCCCCCCTTACTGGATGAGACCCTAGTTGCATAAGGGGGTGGGAGTGGGTTAATAGCGAATTTTATTCCGTTGTGATGTGATGAGAACAAGGTCCACAGTTGTTTGTTTGCATCCATTGGGAATGAAACAATGCATATTTATTTGGACATTGATTCATTCGGAAATATCCCTGTGAGTATTATTCCCTCATCCGTTGGGCTTTGGTGCCTGCCGTTGTGAATTGTTGAGTATATGAAAAACAATTGTTTAAATATAGCAAGGTACAATCCGCCCAATGAGAACCGCTCAGACATCAGCGAGGTTTGATCTGCCCCTCCTTGTTTTTGTCCCAAATGAATTCAGACAAGAAGGCAACAACTGGTCCCAATAGACAATTGCTTCAGAGCGAAGTACTCGCAACACAAAGCAGACCCTTTGAACGTCTGACTTTGCCTGTGGGGTCTGAATTTCAGAAAAACAATCATAAATCTCAATCCAAGTCCTGAACGGCGGTGGAAACCTGTCTATGTGTTGAGGTCCCGCTGGGCTCAGTTAAAGTTGGAAAACCAGTTCCTTAGACCCGAACTCGAACAGGACATCCTGCCTCGCATATTGCAGCCATAGCAGCCGCAAGTGAAAGATCTTCGCCAATGATGGTCAATTCGAAAAAGAGGGAAAATATTAGATTTAGTGTGAGTGACATGTGCCAAACTCATTTCCATCGACGCGCTTTCAATTCCGCTTAATACCTAGATTTAGAAGTAGGTAAATCAATACTCAAGCCATTTCTACCTTGTGAACTCTCCCATGGGACTTCTATTCAAAATGATTCTATTTTCGTCCTAGAAAGCTGTAAAAGGGAAAAAAGTGCTGTCGAACTCCCGCGGATCAGTTTATTGATGCTTTCGGAATTGGAGCAATAGAATTTCTCGTGTAATAAGCTATAAGAGGGTACAGAGCTTGTATAGTGGTGTATAATCGGTCCCGTGGGAAAAACACCACAGGATTGTCTTGTGGGAGGTCCACAAACACAACGATGACGCCACGAAATCGATCCGCGCGCGTCGCTTAGAACCGGCTGCCGCCGCCCGCGGCGCGCGGCGTGGTGTGATCGGTGTGTTGTGTGTGTGAGGTGTGTGGTCAGACTAACAAAGACCACCAGCGACAGCATGTTGGCGGCAGAGGGTGCGAAGAAACGAGAGCATACTTCCGGCAGTGACGCAGACACACCGCTTCCGCCGCGTGATGGTGATCATTGCCATTGTGGTGTGGGATCCTTGGCGCAGGTTCTGGAACGGGATGTCATGGGGTTGAAGGTCGTTGTCGGTTACTGTAGGTGAAAGGATACCTTGTGACTAGATGTTGCGGTGCTATACAAGTAGGGTCAGGCAGAAATGTATGTAGAATGGAACTGCTGCCCGCTACTATACTGACACGGAATCAGGAAATTCGTGAGCTAGGGTGTAGCCAACATGCCAATGAGGGTGAGGATAGGCATCGCTTAAGAGCAGTGAGAAGTTGACCTGCCACACTAGCCTTGTATAGATCGAGGTTTGCACGTGTAAACCATCTTCTTTCCTCACTTACGGTAAAAGAGTAGTTTTCTCAGGTTTCACCAATGTGATAGGGTAAAGAATATCTATTAAAGACACGATTATTTGACTGTTTGGAGACGACATTATATTTGAAGAGCAAGGATTAACGAGTGCTGCGCAGCTGTTTGTTTACGGGATTTTTGGTGTTTGGCCTGTAAGATATGCCATAATTCATAAACGAGGCCCAATCGCGCTGGCCGCGACCCCTTCCCGATCTTTATATTGTCCTCTTAAGCCCGTCATCAATTTGGGTCGATCAACAGCCTCCAACAAACTAGGCAGGATATGTGGTCTTGA
>MU869011.1:28123-57209 GCA_036418205.1 Ostertagia ostertagi | reverse complement strand
GACGGAGCAGCTAGTGGGATCTTACGGGGGCCGGCTTGAAAGGTCTCTTCAAGCAGGCCCGTCAGAATTTTTTTCGATGGCTGAGCAACACCACATGAAGGAATTTGTTGAACGAGAGATGTCAGTGACGCTGGCTTTTTCTTGATCGCTGCTTCTTTCCATAAAGTCGTGTGCTTTTTATCAAAGTTTTCATCATTCAACAACCATGATTTTCTAGTCGAAAGAGTAGGCGGGTATTTCCTACAACCTGGTTGTCTGATTCTTCGTTCAATAATTTGTTCTTTTTTCTAGAGAATTCCTTATTGTGTCCCCTCCACCCAATAGGAAAATTTTCACTCATTGGCATTGTTTTAGGTTATAACAGGCAACATAACCGTTCAAGTTCTTTGGTACATCAAGTTTCGTAATACAATTATAGATTATGTACAGTGGAACGGTCACACTACGGTCACGAAAGCTTTTAATAGAACGCCAGAGAAGAGGGTTGACGCTCTTCGAAGCATTCTATTATGAGTGTGTTCGTTAGGTCACGGCGCGGCGACGCGCTCACATGTCACATGCCGCGCGTCAAATCTGTTCAACAATTGATTTCAGATGTTCATTAATCGTGAGAACCGATGGAGAAGCAGGCAGAACGAGTTAGCGATCCCATAGGCTTGTGTAGACTTTGCAAATTCACGAATTCACGGCAATTCGAAGTATTGTTTTGCGCCAGCGATTCGAACGGTATCAGCGATTTCAGTCACTGCTTCAGTGGCGCATAGCTCGTTCCTCGAACGCTAGCGAACGCCGCTAGCCTATCCGCGGATTCGCGAAGTCTGACATCGATCTATGAGGCAAAGGGAGAGGGAAAAGGCGTGCCGTTGGCGACGCCGCGCAGTGACCATCGGCTAGAACCACTGCATTGAGACTCTGAATGGGAAGGAGAGTTGTAATCGGTATCTTTTTTGGATATAGCTGGGTCCAAGCGAGAGTTGTAGTCGGCACAATATTTGGATGGAGCTGGGACCACGCTAACGCCAGCTTATACTTTACCCCTCTAATTTTTTAGGAGCAGCTTTTGGAATTTGTCGGATATCAGCTCACACCTTAAAAATGTATGATTTTGTAAGCTTTCTGTCTTCAAAGGAGCGGGCAAATATTTGATAATGGTAATAGAGGATCAAAAATTCACAGCCAAAAATATTTATGTCCGACTTATTAGTTTCACTAAAACGTAGGGATAGACTCGAGATAAACTCGTGCCTCTTTCCTGCTTGATTGGCCATTAAGCTTCAGTGCATAGTAGTGCATATGATGGCTGTGATGAAAGGGGCGGATAATTTGCCTTACATATCACATAACGAAGATCAGATTTGTATATCTAACGACGATCTCCCCACTCGCATAGATGAAACAAGAGATATGAGAAACACATAATAAAGAATTGTTCATAGAACGGAAGGGGATCTTTTTTTTTGGGTCCTTTCTCCCCCTATCTTTCTGAATTGAAGAGTAGGTGCAATATAACCTGTTTCGGTAGGAATTTTCGCTGATGTTTTCCTTTGTAACTTGCACACTGCAAATTAGTTCCACACATTACACCAGCTAGTCTGTATGTTGGTTGAATGTGTCAAAGATTGGTGATGGCAACGATCACCGTAGTTGACTGGCCTAATGTGAGTGGGAGTCTTGGTTACAGATGCAGGTTTTCTCTGAAAACAGAGGAAGGAGAACTCAGAAACGAAGGGCTTTGGGGGGGGGGAATATTTTCTGCCGGATTCACATCCGAGAATGAGGTGGATTTTATGGAGGCTCTGGGGACGAAGGAACTACAGTGGCACAGTCTAGGATTACGACTGGATCTCTCCTAGAGTGACTGTGCCTCTGTGGTTGAGGGTCAGTGAGCTCGTACCGGCTTGTTTTGGGAAGACTGGATACGCAATAATAGTGACATGGAGATGATGGTTCTCAAAGCAGCCGGGGGATCAGAGATTTTCAAGAAGTGTGAGACTTTTCCACGAGAGTTTCCAACCTCTATGGGAAAGATAGATGTAGGTGATGCTTGCAAAGGAGGGGTTACTTGGAAAAATTCCTTATTTACCCATGCGTACATTTTTAAAGGGAAGCGGCTAAGGAGTACAGGGAGTTGTTGCTAAAAGGTTGACAATTGCATAGAAGGCGTGCTGGGCGCTTTCGCAGGTACCAATTGTGGTGTTAATAGACATGATTGCCGTGCGGATAAGTGCGAGAGTGTAGATGCGAGCGTGTGTGGCATTCCTGCGCCATAGGTTTCTTATGATAGTCACTGGTTGAAAACTCGTGATAGGGTCGTTACAGAGAAGAACGAAATGCGTGGGAAGGCCACAAGTCATATCTATCAAACCGCGATCACGCGTGACTTGAGTTTTCGGCATGATTCGTCACTCTAGCCGGGTATTAAGTCTGCTTCCGTACGTTCCAGCCTTCATTTCAGTTCCTGGTCTACTACTATGGTGGTGGACTCGTGGCGGGAGGTCTTCTTTTGGCTCAATGTAGTTTATCTTTTCATCATCTTCGCTCTCAGAAATGAGTTTCTTGCTCAGGTACTAGGCAACGAGGGGAGCATTTGGCGTAGTGGTCCGTTCGGACAGAGTAACTAATTCTTGAAGAAGTAGTGGGCTGCACAGCGTGTGGAGCAATTTGCTATGCAAAAAGGGAGCTAGGTAAATATCACATTTCCTGGACCACTTAAGGAAAGATTAGGCGCTATCGCAAAACATGAGGGCATTGCAACACATTTGCAAGGCGTCACACATCTCTTTATTATTTCAACGGGGCTATGCCTTTGGACGAAGGGCTGAAGACTTAGGGTGTGTGAGTTCAGCGCTATCGTAACATATGGGGACATCCTCTAGAACTAAGCACAGGAGGGTGCAGACCTTCAGGGGAGAATTGAAATTGCTCACGCACCCTGAATTTTGTTCTTCCCCGCCTAAGGCTTGGTCCTTATTAGAGGAGATGTTTTTGTTCGTTAAGTGCTTTTTTGAGCCGCAGTTTGGCCCATGCGGGACTCGGCGTGGGTTCGAGTCCCGCCTGGCGCGAAAGTGTTTTTGTTCATAATCCTTATTTGTTTCTTGGGAAGGGAGATGTTTTACGTTGTTGTGATGCGTTGCCACAACATTGTCCCTGTCCTGATAGTGCCCAATTTTCATCCCCCCCCCCCCCCCCCCGAGTTCCTGCCCTTTCCTAGGCGCAGTCCTGAAGGATGCGCTCGTATCTTGCGATAGCGCCGAAAATTAATTCCTGGTACGAAATGGCTTGCACGTCCCACCACAAAGGCTCATTCCCCTTACTGGTACTTACAGCGCTCTTTATCAGTTCATTTGTTTCAGTGATTCAGTGAACGGGGACCACTCTGATATTCATCACCTGGGTCGGAGAAATTCAGTGAGCCACGTCAGAATTGTTGACTTTGAGCGATTCATGCTGTAAATGCACTTTTGGCACCAGTTTTACTTCACAATGCACATGACGCAATCCGAAGTGGTAGATATCATCTATCGATTCGATTCCGATGCGCGTTGTGTGTTCGTCCTTTGGCTATGCGAATAGTTCATGGTGGGGGTGGTCTTGTGTATATTTCAGTAGCGAGTAGAGTGACCACTTCACTGAGACGCAGCATCTAGCTACTCTCGCCCGAACAGCGCTATTCTGTGTCACCATCTGGGGCTATTCTTCATTTTCTTCCTCGTCCGCATTCTTCTGAAACGATCTTGACATTCTCACGTTAGGTGAGCATACGTGTCCTGTCATCACGTTGAATGTTTTATGACGCCTTCTCCTCGTGTTTAGGGCTCTGCGTTTCGATTTTTCACTGCCGTATTGTTTTTGCCTTGCTAGTTCGGGATCAGCGCTCATGCACTACTGCGAAGGTGAATCTTGAAAAGAGAAGTTTTGATGGTGGTGCTACGTGATGGTGAGGTAAACTGATGAGTACCTTCTCACCCCTTACCCGTTCTTCTTGCCCAAGGAATGGTTTTGGTGACTTTCTCATGGACTTTTCTGTAGCGTCAAAGATGACAGGATTTCAAATTTTGCTGTTTTTTCCATTGTCTAAATCATTTAGAGTCCCAAACACTCTGCGTTAATAATCCCGTCCTGGGATGCGCCACGCATCCTGCTCCCATTCAGACTCGTGGTGGCAATTTGAATGCGGTTCGGCCTATACAATGACTGGTGGGGCAACGGATGTGCAAGTCATAGTTTCTTTTTTACCTCCCAGACAAGGGTGACAGTGCCAACCCGGAAAGCGGATAGAGGCTGAATGGCTCTGCTTACCAGCAAACGGACTCAGCGATTTGATCCGTGAATCCCGTACGTCGAATGCGTGGAGTGGCAAGCAGCATCCCTTGCCACTAAGCCACTTCCGCCCTCATTTTCCCCGAGGCCGAAGTTACATTGCCATAAACGCAGGATAAACTACTACAACCGTTATTTCTTTCGCAAGTCACCGAGGTAGAAAGCGACAATTGATTTCGCCATTAAGTATCATCATTTTCCTTGTGGGGATGCCCCACATCGACCTCCATTCGAGTTGGTGAGTTACACTAGCCGTTCACAAGGGCGCTTGTCCTCTGCAAGGGTTTTAAGGATTCAATCTTTGTTAAAAGGTGAATGAGAATACGTCTAGTTAGAACGTGCTCAATCACTTAGGTCCTCCTTGACAGTGTGTTTCTTTGTAGTGTGTTTATTATTGACCGCAACAAGCACAGTCTTAAGGTCCTTTCTTACCAATGAATTTCTCAATGCAGCTTGTAACTTATCGTGTCCTACTGCAGTATGGAAACATTAGTTGGATTCAAAAATTTCCAAACAGTATAAGAAAAGGTTATGTGGTAGGTAAGCAAGCGTTGTCTTGCCTTATGGTACTACATGTGGACAAGTAGAGGTCCAGTTGAGCTGGGATGAGCTGGAAGCTTAGGTAAAGCAAGAAAGTGTAGGTGAGCGTAAAGCATATGGGTTAATTTATTGGTACACGGGTCGTGTTGGTCAATTAACTTTTACGCACATTCATTTCTTCGCGCTTCCTTATATGTGCGCCATTTGGAGCTAAAACTAAGGACATAAGAGGGTCTGATACCTCAACTCGCGTACCATTTGGCTTTGTCGGATTGCTTTGAAGTTCATCCCACAGCAAACGCTGCTCATTGTGAACCTCATATTATCGCTCGCAATATAGCGCTGTAGGTGCCACCCAAAAATGTTCGATGATTGTAAGGGGAGAAGTACGAAGATTGTATAGCAGATGGCTGGTGCTCTGAAGTCATATTGCAGCAATATAATGGCAGTTTTAAGCGCTGTTTTACGACAGTTCCTGTAGCTGCAATTAGGACAGCGAAAAAAACGAAAGATGCTGGTGTTTGGGCTTTCTCAGTCTTTTATGAAGGCGATTATAGTTTGCTGATAATGAAACCACAGTTGTAATGTGGTGGGAGTGGCAAAGCTTTGCTTTCCCTTGAATTGATTTTTGCAGCCTTCAAGCTGCAACGCCATTACAAACGAACACGTTTTTCCAACCCCGCGACGCGGGTTTTGAAGGACTTGATGCCTGTGCGAGCTTTTTATGAGTCAGAGCTAGTGTAGTGTAGTGAAGTGTGAACATAGATTTCTTCAATGCCACCTCCTCACCTTCACCGCTCAGGAGTCGAGCGCTCAGTTGCTGGGCGGAGCGTGGATATAAGTGCTGCCTGGAGTACTGAAAATGTTGCTGTTCATGTAAGCATGGAGCTTTGCAGAATGCGTAGAGATCCCTAATAGGACCGGGTCGAAGGCTGAGAAAGAACGGGGATTCGGGAGAAGGGGGTTAACCCATTGATGGTCGCCGTTGTGCTTAAAATGCGGCATATTTTTCGAATATTTTTTCGTCAATATTCGTTAACCCTTCGAAAATGCTATTATCAGCAAAGGATACATTGTTTTTCGAATCTGAGTATGTATGCAGGCTGCTCTGGAACAAGAAAGAATGCCAAATAAATTAAGCAAAACGAGAGAATGTGTGAGAGTGTGGACTGCCGGTGGGCCCGTTGTCGTCAATAGGGGTAAAAAAAGAGTACGAAGGAAGTTTAGGATGGAGGGCAGTACTAAAAGTGCAGAAGAGAGGGGGTGGTGTGAGGAGACGACGAGAATTCGCGATATTTTCAGCGCTAGGCTGTCCCCTGATATGTGAGCGAAGTGCGCCGTTGCAAAGTTTGCACTATGAAGATTACGTTGTAATGTTTACTGTTACTGCGGCGGGTTATCTTAATCCTCTGCAGTGTGTTCCATGTATAGTTCCAGCCAAGGTCAGAAAGGTGATTTGGTGATAGGGCGACGTTAGCACTTGTACGACCCTTGTACGGGATTGAATACCCCAAAGGTCACAAAATCCCTTCCTGCATGAGTCAAGAAGTGGATACGAATTTAGAACTTTCATCGCTTGTGGTTGCAACTGACCGAGTTGTTTTAGTGTGGTGCTGTCCAGAAGCCTCATAGGTATCTAAATGTTGAACAACAGTTGAGGCTCCAAAATTCTTCCAAAAAACTAATATCGAAAGCTTTCCAAGAGATTTGCAATATTTCGGTGCTTAGCAGCTTCGTCAGGCCTGAAATAGCACTTCTTGCTGAAGTCTGACAATACATGCAAAGTACTGAGTCAACTTACGCGCGTTTGCCTTAGTTATTAAAATTTAAACCTACCCGACGAGAAAAACCGAATTTTTGTTCATTGGCTCAAGTTTCGATAAGAGCCGGGGCTCTGGTCTTTCAGCGCATAAATAAGGTAGCGGTAGGGTCAGTGTGCAGGCTTTATCGCCTATCAGCTTCCCACCAGCGCTGCATAGTCAGCTTAAGCCTATGAGGTGATTAATGTTAGATATGGCAGTTCTGGTTAGATCTTACATAAAAGTTATGACGGCAGTTTAGTCTTTAACCTCGCCGATCGACGGCCCAGAACACATGCTATTCGTTCATAGACCAATTCAACACTATCTTTTATGAGATTGTGAGTTTTCCCCACAAGTTCACTGCTCCTTCCGGCAGAGATCTTTTACACCTTGCGCATGACGCCGAAGGTCATCGGAGTGCAGCCTCCTATCAGGTTCAACACTTGACCTTGCTACAGACTACTGATATGGCGACTTTAGCGCGGAGGGCGCGCCTAAGTCTTTCAATTGTAAAGTGATTTTTATCCGGTGGTACTGTAAACAGTTGTCGGTGGCTGAGTGTTAAGCTTTCTTACAACGTATTATACATGGCTTAGCTTGGTCAGCACAATAAGAGAACTGAGCATTTTGCCACGCCCTAGAGAGGAGTGGTCTTTAGGTTCTGGTGCAAGCACCTGATATCTTTCACTTGTTTTACTTTACAGTTACAAGTAGGATATTCAAGAAGTATTTACAAGTATGTGGCCTTGTTGGCCCTGTATATAGCCCTGTCCCGCTCATATCAATTTGTTGGAAAATCATTATCAAATTTGATTTGAATCAAATTTCATGCTTGAAAGTGAAAGGATCGATGGCCTGACGTTGCGTTGTGGAATCTTGTGACAATAAAAGCGATTGCATATTCAAAGAAATGATCTGATATTTCGAATCCCTTCGTATAGCATACATTATACGAACGATTGCTGTCGCTGTCGACTGTACAGTGAACGGTTTCATCGTGACCTCTTCAGAACTGCCAAAAGTTAGTATTTGATTCCGGGTGACAGATGAAGCCGAAATTTTCTGATAGGGTGGTGGCACTGTTATTGGATGCCTCAGGCCAGAAGGGTGTCAATGTAGTTGATTTGGATTCGGATTCTTTTTTGCAATACTAAACTCCGTCATTTTAGATACAGTAATTCGTTGCTGGTAGATAGGTAAGCTCTTGATGTATCCATTCGCTTCCAAACGGCTGTTTTGTGTCCCGAAAGTGGAATTTTCATCGTATTGAACTGTATTTCAGTTAATTATCAGATTATCCAAAGTCCAAGCACCCCTGGTACCTCTAAAGACGTTCCAAATTTTCGTGATGACTGATATTCCTTTGAACTCGCAAATCTTTTGAATTCTCAGTCGTTTTAGCGTTTGGATAAAAATGAGGGGGCGAAATATTTGCTTTTTTTATTTTTTTACACTTACTATTTACATAGAAAATATCTTAAATCGATCATTTCATAATTTGTGTCATTACTGGTAATCTTCATATATACACATGTTTAACACGTTGACGACAACGCGTGTTTTGGGCTTTTGCACCGCGTGGGACCAGAGCGATTTTGCAGGCGCCGCCGCTTCACATAAAATCCGTGAATTCTGAGCTTTAACTATGCAAAACCCGGATGCAACAAATGTTTCGAATGATATTTGATGTATCAAACTTCTCAGAAGGAACAACTGTAAAAGTTCAATCGAATGGACGTTTTCTGGCAATGAAAAGGCAATTTTCAGTAGCTCTTGCTGTAGTGGACCTCAAAATTATTTTTGACTCGGTTGCTTCCACTAAAAACATGTATCTTGCTATATGTGTAGGTCTATACTTGCTTTTACTACTCTTTTTTATGACCGAGGTTGTCAGAATATAAAGAAAACTAGGAATGAACACAATTGGGAAATTCGTAGGACTTGGAAAACCTTTGCTAAAAAGGAGCATATTCAACCATTCGATGAACCTCGCCGTGTCTAGTCATATTATGGTGTGGTCTATAGAATAGATGCAAAAGTTAGAAAAGAAGTAGCGCTTTTTTAGGCCCGCACGGAAAAAAAGAAAATTTATATTTTTTTGTGGTGCGCGACATGCGCTGCCACACCGGTCCACGGTGGGTCAGCTGTGATGCGATCCGCGCTGCACATATATACATATGTTTAATGTTTATTTTACAATTTGGCATAGATATGTATTATTTCACACATTTTTTTTATATGTTATTTATATAATTTATATGTTATTTATGTTTTTTTTTCATACACATTTTATTTTTGTTATTTTCACATACTTTTATTTACATATTTTTGTTTTATTTGTTTACATACGTCTTAATGGGATCAAAATCCCAGAACACACCCGAGCTCTCTGAAAAGTGCAGAATTGGTGGATTCTGTTCAGTGGGAGGGAAAACCATCATGAATCCCATTTTTGACGATGGAAATCGTTATGAAGAAATGGGTAGTTTGTAATTGAAGCAAGTATAGGGAAATGCAGTTAAACTACAGCCTTTCTTCCGATAGGAGTCTTTTTCAGAAAACAACCCGGTGTAATAGTCATAAAATCTGGATTCGTAGTACAACGAAGCATTCTATTTAATGCATATGTGCAGCATCGAATGTCTGTCGATGCACTTTTCCTAATGATAGTGGCACGGTGTAGCGTGAAACAGCCAGCAGATGGTGTAATACAGAATAGGAATTATTGGCCAGTGGTTTTTATCGTCGTAGCTAAATTTACTGCACCAAGACGTGAGCGAGCCAACCACGAGTTGACTATGAATGATCTAGGTGATCGGTGATCGTGGTCAGCTGTTCCCATCTGCTGATCTGTTTTCTCTTGCTTTAGCACGCGGTGGCTGATGCTACGCGTGCTGAGTGTCAGGCCTCCTTCGTGCTCGTTGTCTCAGCATCGTCTGATCGTAGTATTTAGGCGTGAATGGCATCGGTGAAGTGGATTTGGCGGCAGTTTACTCTGATCGCGACTGATAGATTATCGGACGGCGCTGCCTTGCAATGGCGACAGACGCGCCATTTCCTTCGTGACCGCCTGCTTCGCTTCTTCGCCAACGTTAATGGAATTTCCGGTCCAACGATAAAGTGACTACCACGTGTTTGGTAAGGGTATAAGTGGCACAGATCGAGTCTCAGTAGCAAGCCAAATTTACAAACTCAACATAGATGTGGTAAAATATTTATTTTTTATTTTATTTATTATTTTAGAGTTTTTCATGCATAATGATGAGGCGCATGTGTTGCTCATCCGTTCGTTTCGATGTTTTCCCTCCTAACAACTAGACATGTTTTATTTTGGGATGGCTTTTGCATATATAAGCGGCTGTGAATCATTATATCGATTCCCGTTCGAATGTGTATTTTTTCAGTTTTCCTATTCGGTTTTTTATAGGCGTGGTGTTTAGTAGTCGTGGATGAAATAGTGTTTATATGCAATCGACTTTCGAACTGCTGTGATTTCAGGCTCGTTCCATTAAAGATCTATCTAGCCGTCTCAGCGTTCCATCTCACTATCTGCGTGCTTCGCAGTATCGGTCATCTGCTCGTACATCACTGCCAAGTCGCTGAAGTACAATCGCAGCGTTTGAAAATGTTCTTCTTGAGACCGAAAACTACAGAAGCGATGAATGTAAGTCGTCCTCCTCAGTCTTTTGTACTAATTTTGTTTTGAATCCCCGAAACAGGCCCTCAGAACCCCCTATGTAACATCAGTGAAGCTTAATGTTGGTTGATTCTCTTTCAAGAAGCGCCACGCATTTGACTTGAGTTCTGAATCGTTCTGGCATTTGAATGCGCCTATAATCTATGCAATGAACCTGGCTGATTTCCGGTCTCGAGTTTTATCTCCCTGAACTTATTTGTAGTTATTCGGAGGGACGAAAGGCTGCTACCTGCATGGTGTTGAGATATCGGTTTTGATCGCCTGTACAATGCGTCCGGCAAGGCGCCGCATTGGCTTATCATCTCCACCCAGTGAAATTGTCCAGCTATCGTTCGCAACAATATCATTTTAATGGTTTTTTTTGAAACGAGTTGAGACTATACAGTGGAGTGGGCCCAGCTTTTCAGACTGTAAACGTTATGCCCCTCACCACCCCTAGTTGGGCAATTCCTGCTCGGGATTCGTTCTCGTGACAGGAAAGTAGGGGGTAGTAGGGGGCATGTGGTGTGACAATTCTTTCCGGCTACAGAACTTCCAATTTTTGCAAGAGAAGGAATCCCCGAGGTGCGTGACCATTTCGCTTAAACTTTCACTCCCACCACGTAGCTTCCTTCCCCTGAAAAAAGTGGATTACTTAATGTAATAGGATGTTGCACATTGTAGTCCCCCCCTTACTGGATGAGACCCTAGTCGCATAAGGGGGTGGGAGTGGGTTAATAGCGAATTTTATTCCGTTGTGATGTGATGAGAACAAGGTCCACAGTTGTTTGTTTGCATCCATTGGGAATGAAAAATGCATATTTATTTGGACATTGATTCATCGGAAATATCCCTGTGAGTATTATTCCCTCATCCGTTGGGCTTTGGTGCCTGTCGTTGTGAATTTTTGAGTATATGAAAACAATTGTTTAAATATAGCAAGGTACAATCGCCAATGAGAACTGCTCAGACATCAGCAAGGTTTAATCTGCCCCTCCTTGTTTTTGTCCCAAATGAATTCAGACAAGAAGGCAACAACTGGTCCCAATAGACAATTGCTTCAGGGCGAAGTACTCGAGAGCACCCAAAGGCAGACCGTTTGACTACTGCCACTTGGCCTGTGGGGTCTGAATTCAGAAAACAATCATTATCTCATCAGTATGAAAGGGGTGGAAATGTTCTGTGTTGAGGATCCGCTGGCTCAGTTGAAATTGGAAAACGGCGTTGATTAGACCCGATGAACAGGACTTGCTCGCATATTGCAGCATAGAGGCCGTAAGTGAAGATCTCGCCATGTGGTTTTCGAAAAGGGCAATATTAGATTTCTGTGAGTGCATGTGCCAAACTCACGTCCCATTGAGGGCTTTCATTTTCGCTAAGTACTTAGAATTGAAGTCGTTAAAATAAATCCCCAAGGAATCTACCCTGTGAGCTTTCGCAATGGGATTTATTAAATGATTATAGTTTTCGCCCTAAAAGCTGTAAAAGGGAAAGTGCTGGTCGAATCCGCGATAGTTTATTAGATGCTTCGGAATTGAGCATAGATTTTCGTGTATTAAGATGAGAGGGTCAGACGTTGTATAGTGGTGTATAATCGGTCCCGTGGGAAAAACACCACAGGATTGTCTTGTGGGAGGTCCACAAACACAACGATGACGCCACGAAATCGATCCGCGCGCGTCGCTTAGAACCGGCTGCCGCGCCGCGCCCGCGGCGGCGGGTGGTGTGATCGGTGTGTTGTGTGTGTGAGGTGTGTGGTCAGACTAACAAAGACCACCTAGCGACAGCATGTTGGCGGCAGAGGGTGCAAAGAAACGAGAACACTTCGGCAGTGACGCAGACACACCGCGTTTCGCCGTGATGGTGATCATTGCCATTGTGGTGTGGGATCCTTGGCGAAGGTTCTGGAACGGGATGTCATGGGGTTGAAGGTCGTTGTCGGTTACTGTAGGTGAAAGGATACCTTGTGACTAGATGTTGCGGTGCTATACAAGTAGGGTGGGCAGAAATGTATGTAGGTGGAACTGCTGCCCGCTACTATACTGACACGAGAATCGGGGAGTTCGTGAGCCAGGGGGAGTGTAGCCCATAAGGGGGTGGGGGATGAGGGAATCGCTAAGATGGCGTGGGAATTGAGCTGCCAACACCTTGTATAGGGCGCGGGTTGCACCGTTGATACCTAAACGGAGTTCCTATCTAAGGTAATAGAGTAGTTTTTCCGAGGTTTACCAGTGATAGGTAAGATATCTATTAAAGACACGATTTTGCTGTTTGGAGACGAACAGCTGTTTGTTTACGGGATTTTTGGTGTTTGGCCTGTAAGATATGCCATAATTCATAAACGAGGCCCAATCGGCTGGCCACGACCCCTTCCCGATCTTTATATTGTCCTCTTAAGCCCGTCATCAATTTGGATCGATCATCAGCCCCCAACGAACTAGGCAGGAATTGTTGTCTTGAGGTTCATTAGGTGTAGCAACTTTGTTCTGAAAAACGGTAGAACTTATGGGGGTGGTAAATTTACGGGTTTTGGTGGAGCTGATGAGGGGAAATGTGCGTGTAGGTAAAATTCACGTAGTGTTTGTATTGCTCAATCAGTACAGTCCGCTGAGGATTAGTGATAGATTCTCTCTGCAGAACCGCGAAAAAGAATTGGTTGATTCAGCTTTGGAAAAACGCTGAGCAAACTGCAAATAGATCTTTGATGTTCCATGGGCCGTGGAAAATGGCTGGTCAGATTTTTTGAACCAGCCAGCACTAGCCCAGCTGCTGTGCGTGAGTCACAGAAACGGCTGCTAACAGACAGGTTGGAGCCGTCTGCTGCTAAAATTGTCGTTCACATTGCAAACTAACCGGATCCCCGTCGTTGTGGTGTAAAATATGATAGCAAATAATCGCACTTGGCATAAAAGCAAATTGTATGAATACGTTTACCTAATCTAATCTGAAGGGTAAGCGATAATTTATGATCAAATCAAGTGAATCGGTAAAGTGACGGGGAAAACTTCTATCGTGTTGCTGTGACCAGTGGTCGTTACCCTTTCATCGTTCGTGAAGTTAGCAACGAAGAGGAACTGGTTGCGGTCAGGACGAGTCTTCGCTAATCCTCATCGATTTGGCGATCGAGGAATACGCGATTGTTTGGTTTGAAAATATCGTTTTAAGAGTACAGATCATTTTGCACGAGAATTGTCACTGGAGGAAGTTTCACGGGCATTTCCCGGTCATGCATGGAAAATCAAAATTTGCACGGGTGAATGGTTGGGAGGTGATTGCCCATGACCCAACTTTCAACTCAATACAGCTCGCCAAGAGGTAAATCCAAAGAGGTGTGAAATCACCATTATCGGAGATTTTTGACGGTTTTGCATAGCATTTCTGAAGGTTAGGGAATGGGTCAAGGTAGCTCAGATCAATGGTAGAAAAGTTATCCCTAAGCTTGTTCTGCTGGCAAATGGTTCCCGATAAGATTACCATAATTTATGTTTGATTCATTTATCCAAGGGTTCTGAAACTTAAGCCTGACCACCAAGTTCTCTCTTCATAGGACCTCGGCATCGTGGTATCATTGTTGTGAAAAACCTCGTTGGCAGAAGAAGAGGAGCACCGAACTTAAGCCTGACCTTTGAATACGTGCAAATTCTCTTGTGGATCACAAAATGGGCATTATCAATGTTTGAACTGAAGTCAAAGGCGTGGCGGTCCTCGTGAACACAACTGGGTGATATCAATTTCGAGGCAAGTCAAATGCCGTGTCGTATCCCGAAGAAACGTTTTGAATTCAGAGTAGTTTTGCTGTACGGTCGCATCCGACAGTACATCATCAAAGCCTGAGTTTACTTCGCTTATCAGAATGGTCCTGGAACTTATGCCTGATTTTTGTCACACAGTTAAGGACAGCATCGTGACGATGTCCGAACTCGAGTCGTATGCCGTGCGCAGCCTTGGAAACACATGACGGTAATTTTGGAGAGGTCTATTCAGTTAGGGGGCATCATGATGCAGTTTTTCCAGAAAGCTAGGGTAACTCCGAGCCAGGGGAGTGTAGCCAGTCTAGGGGGGGGGGTGAGGCAGTCACTTGACATGCGTGAAAAGCTGGAATGTTCGAGTTCACACTAGTTCGCCGAGAAACTGCATCATGATGCCCCCCCCTAACTGGAATAGCCCCTTTTTGAGACCTCAATGGAGCTTTGAAATAAATTAATTAAGGATTCATTAGTTGTTTATCAATTTTATCCGTGTACTTATCGCCCTTGTTGAGAGAACGCCTGGAACCACTAGCAACTGGGTTGTGCCGGGTAACCCAATTATCATGAAGTTGGTCAGCTCTAGTTTCGGTGGTCGTTTTTCGTCATTACGTCTATAATTGCGGGGCGTAGTAACAAAAAATGATTGCATCGACCCATTTATACTTTTGTAGGGCAATATCGACTAACATTTGACTCGATGGGTGACCTTTTTATTTATTTGAGTGATAATCTGACGACAAAGACTGCACTGAACTTGCTTCCAGTCCGCGGCCCAAAGTGCAATCCAGGGAACCCTGTTGATAAGAATCGCTTCCAGTCGTTCTAGGTGATTGTTCTTGCCCAGTTTAGAGGGTCCGTTTGTGAACCATCATTCTGAACAATCTGTTGGTCCCCCCCTTCCCCCCCCCCCCGTCAGAATCGAGCAGGTTGGCGGAGAGCGATCATGTGACGCCGCACGACGGCGCGGCCACGCGGCCGACTGGTGTTTTCGCCACGGCGAGGCGGAGTCACGTTCGAATCGAGCGCCGCGCTGCGTCGCGTCGCTCGCCTCAGAACCAGCGAGCGCGTCGCGTGCAGCCGCCGGCCTCTCTGTCCACTCGTCCTCTCCTGATCTACCGGTACCTTCCAACATCAACATCATGACTCTACTGCATAACGGTTTCCCCCTTTCCATCATGGAGCAACTTTCGAGTACGTAATTGGTCCTTTAGCCGAGAAAAAAGCGTTTATTTTGAGTGTTTCTGAGCGAAACCTACTTTCTACTTTGTCTGCTAAGTTCTGTCATTGTTCTTCATATGCTGGACTGAGATAAGTTCGTTTAGATGCTCCTCTGAGCGATGATGACGATCGCGAATCGTCGTTGAACCGCTTTGGGAGCAATTCTTCGAATGAGTCTGGCCGTCGTGAAAGGTATGTTTTGCAGTCCATCATTCCTATTCTCGTGTATTAGATCTTTGATAAAGTCTGTTTATTCTGAACCCTACTTCTAAGCCTGTTTTCCAAGCAAGTGAACAGAGATGAAGCTTGTTTACCATGATCATATGAGCAATTGCAAGCAGGAAACACAATGAGACGGTTAAACATCGGTCCCTGAAATCTTTTCGGGTGTTCTGCAAACGAGCGCTTTAGCGTTGTTAAACGAAATCATGAGTCATTGTGGATTTCATAACTAGTTGGGTGGTCATGTGTGCGAGACCCATTGCAAATAAGTCATTTGTGCAAGGTCATCTCTTCATCTCTTCACTTTTCGCAGCTGGCGTCTGTTTACTCATCTGTCTCTTACGCTTACTGTTGTGCTAACAAGTTATGGGAACCATTTCAGTGATCACATTTGGGTTGTCAGCGGGCTTGAGAAGTATGGCACATGGGCAATCTCGTTCCTATGCATTTTGCAAATAACACGTGATCTCTGGTCCAGTGAATATATTTCCATCTATGGCTTTGTGGTTCTTGGTCTAGTGAACACCCCCCCCCCGTTGTTTACGGTTAAGTAGAGAAATTCAACGCGGGCATAGCCTTAAGCTTCATCCCTCGGTTTTAAAATTTTCTGGATTCAAGATCACAAATAGAAGATTAAGATTAGAGATTTAGTAAAGATTTTAAAGAGGATTTTGGGCTTGCGACGCAATTAGATGGGATGCTATATCGCTGCCTACGGATTTATATTCAACGTGGATTTTCGAGCGCTCGGCACAATGGCACTTGAATCTTAGTATCCATTCTAGATCGTACTACGGAGGTCGTGATACTGACCGCTTCTTCGGTGGTGCGTTCGAGGGAGATGAGAGCGATGACGATGTGGATGGCGTAGACGATGAACCACCTGCTGAGCTAGTTCCACTTGGAATGCGCGGTGGCAGTGGTTCCTCGAATGTGCGCAGTCCCAGAAATCGAACCCGCAGTGGATCACATCAGCACAAGCCTGGCTTCTTCGGTATGTTTTATTTCCATACAAGTGTCTATTGTAGTGCTGGTCACGCAAAAGCGGGTTTCGGTAAGAATGCTAGCGATGATTTCCATATTAGAGGTTCCGTCGAGCAGTGTTCAGTTTTTGTCGCGCTCTATTGTGGCGCGACAGATTTCATCAGAAATAGAAATCCTTGCAGATCCTCCTTTCTTAGCAAACTTATGCAGAAAACCAAGGCATTGTTCGCTAGTAGAAAGTATTTTTTGCTGGGATATAATTTCGAGTCGGGGATGATGGTGGTCGCCGTTCCAGTCGACGCTCGCCATCCGTTGGCCTAATTAACTGCGACTTGATTTTGCGACGGGTCATGATACAAACTGTGTCCAGCTTTTTCTCTGTTTTGAGTTGAAAGTGCACTGTTTTCGAGAAGTCCTTGCTCAGACGTCCTTCATATGGTTAGGGCAATTATACGGCGAACCCAAAAAGTACTCATTTCGAATGGTCAAAATATTTGAGCTGCCCATCTCATTATAAATCTCTCCGTCCTAGAGTAACACTTTTGATGAAATCGAGAGTGGGTACAGTGTTAGAAAGGATGCTCTGTAAACGTCCTTGCTGCAATTATCATTCGCTGCAGTAACACGTCGCACTCATTCACATGCCACATTTTTCCATCGATTTGCACGAAACTTTGCAGCCGACTTCCCCCGCAGTTATTGCGATAGAGTTTAACCAAATCCGTTTTAGGGAAAAGTGATCATATTCTGAAGCTTTTTGATTCAGAGGGAGTGTCACCCTCCAGTTTGTTGTTGTGACTTGCGCATTTTTCTTCCCAATAACAATTTTGTAAGTGGTTGTGGGTGTCAAAACATCTATATCCTTAAATGAAAACAACAATTTCTAAACGAGAGGTGTAATTGTGAGGAAGCTGCTTTTTTCCCCTGATTTCTATAGCGAAAAGAATTGATGGTGTACTTAAAGTGCACGTCCGTATTTTACGTCAGTTCGCTGCACGAATTTTCTTTGTCGGCTTCAACAACGTTGCTAATGCCGTTGTGTGCAGTGCAATAGCCAGATGTTCACAGTTCATATGTTTATGATAATTGCGCGACGGCGCCGGGTCAAAGGGTCACAGTCCTTGGCGTGCGAAACCTTTGTTTCCTCAGAGTCATGTCACATCTATCCCATGCTGTGCCAGAACGTTGTCGCACATTATTGATGATGTGCAATTTAGACTTCTACAAACTTACGCAGGAGAAGCTGGGTGCGGGAGCGTACGCGAGTGTCCGAACTTGTGTGTCAATTGCCTCTGGGAAGGAATATGCCGTGAAAGTGAGAAATCTTCATTAATTCGGAAGGTTGTGGTTGTTGGAAAATGGCGAATTATCCTATCCTTCATAGGTTGTTGACAAGAACGAGGAATCGCACACGCGATCGCGAATTCTCCGAGAAGTGAATACGTTCAAGATGTGCAAGAATCAGCCGAACATCGTCCAACTGATTGAGGTAAAGATAGTATCTGTCATCTGCGTTTCATATCGCCTTGATCCTTTCTGTAGTATTAATTTATGCGTTGGCTTCAGTGGTTCGAAGATGATGGAAACTTCTACATGGTGTTTGAAAAGATGCGTGGTGGTCCTTTGCTTGAGCACATCATTCGCAAAGGATATTTCACCGAAGAAGAAGCCCGCCGTGTGACTGTGGATATAGCAACCGCTCTCAAGTTCCTCCACGATCGAGGTATTGTAACTTGTTAAAGGTTCTCAGCACTCAGCTATAGCTCAATATTTTTAGGAATAGCACATCGAGACGTGAAACCAGAAAACATCCTATGCACTGAGCCCGATCGGGTGAGCCCTGTGAAGTTGTGTGATCTGGATCTGGCAAGCCGTCCCGTCAAAGGTCATTCACCCCCGAGAATGCCACAGGTTTGTTCATCAAACATTCTGTAGTTTATCCAAGTCAAACACATCAAATGTTCAGATCGCTTCGGAGCCGGATCTCGCTTCACCAGTTGGAAGTGCTGAATTTATGGCTCCTGAGGTTGTCGATGCATTTGTCAACGATGCGCTGCGGTACGACAAACGTTGCGATATGTGGTCACTTGGAGTTATCCTCTACATCATGCTTTGTGGATATGCTCCATTCCAAGGGGAATGTGATGACGAGGACTGCGGGTATGTTTGTCGCCTAGTCATGCTTCACAATTATGTATGATATGCGCAATTTTAGCTGGTCTGATGGACAACCATGTGACGACTGTCAGCAGGAATTGTTCCGCCGCATTCAATGCGGTGAGTACGACTTCCCAGCTGACGAATGGGACATGATCAGCGCTGAGGCGAAACATCTTGTCAGCAGTCTATTGGTGAAGAACGTGAGCGAGCGGCTCACTGCCAACGAAGTTCTCGACCACCCTTGGGTTAAGCAGAGCGCACCAAGCACTATACTGCAAACTCCGAGTAATCTGTTCAGGTAATAATTGTTTTGCGGGTTTCTCTTCGTGCAGGAGAAGGAGATTTCATTAGGTTTCATTTTGAGGCCATATTAAACATTCGTTTAGGATTGATTCTGCTCGTGATGTGCAGCAGATGAGCGAGCATTTCAACGTGATGAACCGTCTCGTGGCAGCTCGTTTGAGCTCACGTCTTGAGAAAATCAGCATGAATGAAGATGAACAGGAGAGTACAACTGATTCGGTCAGCAGTGCAAGCCCTACTGATCCACCACCGACTCAGATGTACGAGAACGACCGCCAGGTGCGCTAGCGTCCATATTTTGAGCTCCTCTATTATAAATTCCGTTTTGCATCATTTGCATTTTCAGGTTCCTCAAGCGCTGCCTTTGTTCATGATGCCTCCAGAAGCTTTCATGGATCCATTCAGTGGAATGATGATATATCCTCCCGGTAGTGAGCCACCATCTCCGGCAATCAGCGCGAAAAATCGCCTGAATGCCACTAAATCGATTTCTGATGAAGGTTCCATAGCTCGCAAAGGCAGCTTTGTCAAGGTAAGGTTTCTTCCTCAATTTAAACCTTAATGTATGTTGTTAGTATTAATCAGTAAAAATATTCAATATTCTGCATCTGCGAATAATTCGCTTTCGAATTGCTTAAAACACTAGTGTGCTTACAGACTGTAACGCCTCGTTCTTCACTTCTTCGTGCTCGTAACAGCGCCAGCGGTATTCGTCGTTACATTGCTAGCGTGTCTCGCGGGCCTACTCCGGAGACTTGTCAGGGTGCAGTTGTTAGACAGGTTGGTTTGAGCTTACAATAGCAGTTCCAATCACATTTTGATGGTGTATGTCTTCAGGAATCACTATCCGATCTACTCGCTCAGCAACACCGTGAAACTGAAGTTAACGTGTGATGTCGCCGTTGACGTCCTTTTCTCTATGTAGCGTTCTAGCTGCTAGTTTGTTTATACATTTGTCTTGTTGGCGTCACTATAGACCACTACGCTATCGAAATCTCGCACACTCACTCTCGCGTTTTAGCGGGTACGCCTCAGCCGGGTTGCACCTCTTCTCTTGTACATTATACGTCCATCCTACACCGGTTCGAGCTAATACTGTATATAGCTTTTGAGTTGTTGCGTGCAATCATATTCTTGCATGGGTTCTGAAAGCTACTTTATTTTTCTCACAGAACAGCTCTTCAATTTCGGAACACATGTTGGGTAGTTGTAGTGGCCGGAAATATATGTACATACGGTGGTTTAGCTTTGGATCATCTTCAGCTGCATCGTCGGTTTTGTGCGCTTTGTATGTAGTTTAGTGTAGTTAGGTTTCATAAGTCCCCGCAGTTACTCTGATGCGTGTACAAATTCATATTTGCTGGTCCTTTTCTGGTGTCTTGAGCCGAAACCCACATCTGATCTGGGAGGATTTTTGTGCAGAGTATTCAAAAATTCTACGTAATCCTCCCATGTTCGGATGTTCCATCGTGGGTGACGGTTAACTTTTTACTCGTCACGTTTATCTGATCACTTTAGCTTTTCTCATTTATGTGTATCACACACGTATTCCTAATTTATATCTATTATTGTTCTCGTTATTTAATATAAGTCATGCGAGTTGGGGCGGTCAGCGTACTTCCCCGTTCGGGTTCACTTTTGAGAGAGAAGAATGCATGCGTTGTGCTCAGCCGAAGCAGCTAACCCTCACACGTGTACTCGATCCACTCCTTAGAGGGTACGTGCTGTGGTGAAGGCTATGAGGCGGTGGCGCATCGCATTTGTAGCGCTCTTCTCTCGGGGTTTTTTCGGGTGTGAAGAGCAGCTCCTTGGTACGGACGATGGTTGTTCCTTGGAACAAGCATTGCTCCATTACCAACGACTGCAGTCGGTTCGTGTTCAGCCCATGTGTATATACATTGCCTTATACTCTCCTTTGTGTCACTCCTCAACACCGTACTCTCTTCTTTTCTCTATTGTCCTCCTCTATCCTTCCCGTTTTTTAAACCAACTTGTCAAGCTCTGTGTTTGGTTTTCCATTTTTTCTTCGTAGTTTAGATTCAATCTGTTTCAATAACTTGATAGTGCATCCATCTCCATCAGGTTGCGCTGCTTTCGCATGTCTCCACCTTAAATGCGACGTTATCTTGGGTTTCGTCGACCCAGATTTCGTGGGTCTCGCAAACCCATTGTTTTAGAAAAGTGCGAAAAGGTTTCGGCCTCTTCAAACTTTCAGTTGTTAGTTTATTATGATTACACATCGAGAAAATCCAAAAAAATCTCTTGCGTTGATCCAATATTGTAGTGTATCGTAGTGGGACTAGCTCTTTGAATTTGAGATACTGAGGGAAAAGGAAAGATGTACTCGAATTCGCTCAGTGTCTTGAAATCACTCATTAAGAATATTTTCTCCAATTAGAATGTCTTATTTCAGTAGTATATGTAGTACTCTGTACCATTATCAGGTGATATTTGTGTTATCGGAGAGAAGATTTTGGGCGCACAGTATCGGTTGTTTAAAATGCACGAACGATCGTGTCCTCATTTTCACGTTGATCAATAAAGTGTGAATCGATTCGTCGTCGTCGTCGTCGTTTGGTGTGTACGTACACAAGTGCAAAAGTGCAAAATCGTTATGTCTATGAAAACTGGCTGGAGAGGTTTGATCGATGATGCTGAGATGGCGCGGTCGGTACATTTAGAGGTGCAAGCGCCGCGGAATTATCCATTGTTCGTGAGCGATCGTATGGGAGAAGGGGGGTTCCTGGCTGGGTAAAGGGTCGGGGACAACGAGGAATGGGGAGCAGTGCACTTTGATAGCGGCGAAGGGTATCGTGTCAATTTAGCCCACTGACCAGTTTTCCAGAACTGGTAGGTAAATTTGGTGTACTCTCGGTAATCTTACCCTAGTCGCTCCTCAAATTGGTGACGATAACCAGAGCGTCGTTTGGGAATCTTGTGATGCCTCGGTAAACCATAGATCGCTTAGCGTGGTGCTGTAACGAATGTGTATTGACAAGAGCAGTTTTCTAGTTGCTAAACAAGTTCTGCAACAATTTGACATGGCTTTTTCATCAATACTAAATTCAGCTACCGACAAAAATTGTCAGCAAGGAAAGGGGTAAGCACGGTTGTTTCAAGAAACGGCTACGAATATGGGAAGACAATAATATTTCATCTACAGCTCCATTAGTCTCAGTGAAGATCCAGTTCAGATGAGCTTTTTCTGTAGTGTTTTTAGACTTAATCGTGGCCGAATTGTCGTCGAAGTGGGTAAATTGCTTGGGCTATTCGTGGATGCGGGATGTCTTACGTGCTTAGCTTCCACTCGGGTTGGTAGAATCCGAATTTTTTTGGGAATGACAGATGCTAATAGCTCCCCGAATGGTTAGACCTGCTTCATTTGAAGGGGATATGCCTAAAAAGCCTCAGGGCGCTACTAGTCGTGGGTCCTATTCTGGCGTGACACATTGACGACAATCCTCCTCATAAAAAGCGCCTTCTTGCCTTCACCTGGTTGGACGAAAGTACCTGATTTAGCTGCTGCTATAAACTGGAGACGAGGAAAGGACATTCTAACCTTAGAAGTATATCTTCATAATTATGTTATGAAATCGGTATAGATGATAGATAGGGCTGCGGGTTTGTCTAGTCCTTTTAATAATTCCGTATTTATAACAGGTACTACTTTCTCCATGGGCGGAAGTGGTGTAGTGGCAAGTGGCACGCTTACCACGCGAGCGGTCCGGGGATCAAATCCTGGGTCGTGAGTCGCCCGGGCCAACCAAGCCTTCCATCCCTCCGGGGTCGGTTAATTGGTACCAGACTTGTCTGGGAGGATAAACACTGACTTGTACATCGGCTGGCCCCCGCAAGTCATTGTATAGGCCACATCGCATTCAAACGCCACTACGAATGTACAAATGGAAGTAGAATGCGTGCCGCATCCCAAAAGGGATTGATCAACGGCAAATGCTTTATCCTTTATCCTTTTACCGTCCTCCTCGGTTAAAACAGTGTTTTCTATTGTTTGTTCCTTCTAGGCGCGTCAATTGCACGCACGAAGATTGAAATTAACCCCAATGATTTTTTAAGACCGAGATTTTTTCCTCTCTGTGTTTCATATTGATTCATAATGTTTATTATAGTATGTATTATGCAGGCTGCGATTTATTTGCTATTAAAAATCACATAAATATATAGAAATAAATGACGAATTCACCGCCGCTCATATTGGGAAGATTTCGTGGTAGTCGGCCCCCTAAATATAAAAACAGTGCAATTTTTGAAGGGATGTGAAGATGCGACACATTATGACATTATGACGTCCAGTACCACCACGGTAGTAGCTGCCCTACCATTATACTGATCTTCGCGCGATTCTTAATGGCTGGCGCAGCGTGTGCTTTGAATGTCTCGAATTCATTATTAAGATCACATATCCAACGGTCAGGGGCGTGTTGTTGACAAAACCGGTGTGCGGGCAAGGGAGTTTGAGAGGCACATGACGCTGTGGTGAACCCAGGGTATCATTTAACTCTGGTAATTACTGCTTACTTCTTGTGATATTTATGGCAACTCTCAGTCATCACCCTGTCGGCTATGGAAATAGAATGCGTTCAAATTTGTGAAGTGTTCACCAGTATTGTCATGCCAGCTGAAATGCTAAAAGGCAATAATTCGTAGTAAACAAGACAATAATGAAAATCAGAAATAATAATAATAAATAAAAACAAGCACCTCTTCACAAACGTATCTAAACATGATACTGTCTCGAAAGGTCTGGTTTGATTCGAAAAAATAAAATTTAAGATAAAAATTAATTATAACCTGAGGCTCAAATTTCTATTTTAGAAAGTTCTGAAGTCAAGTGCTGCCGTACACTGACGAAGAATGTGAAAACACCAGAGCAGCAGGGATTCCGTTGAGATTGAGGGTCCTCGAGATTTGCCTTCTCGAGAGCTTTTGAGTGAAGTTCAGAGCTCAAACTGCTACTGGCATGATAAAAAGTGAATAAATAACATGTCTTCATCTTCTTTTGCCCCGTTTGGAATTGCAGTGCGGTAGGAATTGGTGTGGGTGGGTTACTTGGTATAGACTTATCTGGGAGGATAAAATTAGTTTTCGCACCGGCTTGGACCCTTTAAATCATTGTTTATATGATCCAAAGCACATTCAAATGCTACTACGTTTCTGAGTGAAAGTGCATTGTGGTTCGCCTTGAAAAGGGATTAATCGGTGCTGAAATGCCTTTTGTCCTTTCGGGTTATTCCTTCTCAATTTGTTCCAAATATGGGTGCTAGCTTCGTTTTGTAAGATTTTATTAATATAATAGCGGCCATTTTAGCTTCTTCGTTCTCGGGTCAGAAATAAAAGCTTCCGTGATTGAAAATTACTGCTAACAAAACATCATTCAAAGTTGCGTAAACATTTGCAACTCAAATCAAGGTGATTGAAAGGATTCAGCACAAACTCCGAGAGTCATCTTTAGCAAGAAGGCGGGCTACCGTTTTTTCGTGGTGATTCATCTTTAACTCATACTCGATTGCTCTATGTTGTAATACGAAGTCACTATTTTGCCAGAGAATCAATCAACCGCGGAAAGCGTTACTGTAGCCCTTTAATGATCGGAAGGGCATGATGCTTATGTAAGGATAGTAGTGCTATCCCCAGCACCATATACCTTCTACGTGCCTTTAATAATTGCGGTTGATGTAGTTGCAAGGGGAGCCGCTTACGGCGTGAGGCCCGTAGATCGAATCCCCGGACAATCGAGCCTTCTGCCGGGAATGACTAAATGGTACTCAGACTTGTCTGGGGAAATAAAATCACTGCATTATGCGTCTGCAGGCCTTCGAGGTCGCTGTATAAGCAGAATCGCATTCGAAATATCAGCACGATTTTGAATGGAAGTAGAATTCGCGGCGCATTCCAAAAAAGGATCGGTGAAATCCTAATGCTTATGCTCCTTTTTACAATACGTGTGGTCAGCATAAAAGCCTCAATCCAGTCCCTCCTCCTTCCTCGCTCCTACTCCAACCTGGTGACCTGAGTTACCGGGAGAACTGGACGTCTCCCATAGTTGATGGGATTCGTTTCAGGTATGAGTTTTCTGCTGGCTGCTAAGAATATTCTATGCTCTTGCATGGCATGTGAGGGTTTTTGAGCGGTTACCTACTGTTTGCGAGCTGTGGACAAATGACTTATGAATAATAAATAAGACAAACCAGTAAATAATCAGGATTGTTCCTTTGAAAAAACATTAGCGAGTAGCATTAGGTGGTCCTAACCCTTTTTCCTCACCTTTGCCACAATATGCTCCTACTAGAAGGGCTGAAGGACTGCCATGTAATAACAATAAATGCTTAGGCTCCGCGAATGTGCTCGACGAACAAAAGAACATAATCACATAGCCGCACCCTTAGAATATCGGGCTTGAATAAAGGGTGTGTGGGCGGAACAGAGCTATTTCTAGCCATAAGTGACAAAATTCTTAGCTACGTCACCACCGCGGATTAGCGCCGCGGCCAATCGGAGTGCATGTTTCGGCATAGGGCAAAAACTGTGAATCATTTTGTGGCTGTGTTCTCAGATAATGCGATTATGAATGGCTTCCACATGAGTTCATCTAAGTGGCTTGTTATCGGTAAATTACTTCCGGCAACACAGCGCTATGGCAACTGCGAGATAACAAGGTCTCGAATCGGTCCACTCAAAAGGCAACGCTGTCGATGTGTTTTTTTGTTCGCGAGGGATAAAAGCGTGGGCACAAAGACCGAAAGGGGGCGCTATCGCAATATGCGTAGGCATATCTTAGGCTAGGACGGGGGCAGAAGTACAGGAAAAATGTAAATTGCTCACACACACACTGGAGTCCCACACCCACCTACTGGTCGGTTCGTTTATAACAAAAGGGATTTTGACTTGTTTTGTTTGTTAACTGCTGTTTTTGGCCGCAGTTCGCCTTGCGAATGTTTCACAAGAATGCTGGGTTGTGAACAAAACTTTCGCCCCAGGCGGGACTAGAACCCGCACCTCTCGCTTTCCGGGCAAGTGCGCTACCAGTTACGCTACCGGGGCACCATTAATTCCAATTCAGAAGCCTTTTTCGATGTTTATACTTATCATAGTTTGTAAGATATACGAGAGACATACATAAGAAATCATAAAAGAAGGGATGTTCAACCCGGTTTTGAAAGCAATGACTCGCTATGCCACTATATGTTGTGACAGCGCCCCATTGGGTAACCATAACCACATGATAACCTCTTCGGTCTTACCAGTCAGTGGTATTTACTTTCTATTTACCTAGACGATCCCTTCATCTTCACGGCGGTTGGCCCCGCGCCTGCCCCAGCATCTTCTTCTCATGTTCAATCTCGAGCTCTGGTTGTCCAGTTCTAAAGGATTCTAGATCATAGACGTTGTATGCGCTAGAGAATCTGCCTATCATGAAGGAGGACCTCCTGCGACAGCCTGTTTTCTCACGGGTACCATCGCACGGTAGCTGAACTTCATCGTCGTTCGTCTCTCCTGATCAGGAGTCCGGCAAATCTGTGCTATTCGGTCTTCATCGGACATGAAGAAAAAACTTTGAATTTTTGAAGGCCACCGAACAGTGCCGTGCACCCTCTTAAAAAATGAATCAATTTTCAAAGTTTTAATTGGGATTGTAGAGACGATGTTCTCACTGCCCTTCAGGTGTTTCCTTTAATCAATCCTTTTTGATTTACTTGTGTGGATCTCTGATGCATGGCGCATCCTGGAGACAAAGCGCTTATGTTATGAAATGACAAAATCGATTTCTCGTCAGTATTCAGTGAACAGTATTACTGCTATCAGCACACATGCAAAGAATTTGCAATTGATTGGGCAAATATTTTTACTCCTTCACAATGATTGGCCTGTAATGGCGGAAGCAAAAACCCTCGGTCCCACATTAAGATTTGCATCGTAAAAAAGGCTAAACATGAATCTGTTACTGGGGCACCAAAATTTGATTACAAAAAAGCAGCAGTGGCGAACATCTTACTCTTTCAAAAAAACCCGCCATTCAGGATTATGTTGGTATAAGGGTACGAAAGCGAGCTCGCTGAACTGAGAGACTTCTAATTACTGGCACTATCGCAGCAATTCGATTAACGTACATGCAATCAAAAACACGCTCGCGTCGCATTCGATTAATTAGCCATCAAAACCATTCTTGATATGAACAGACAGGAAATTAGTGGCTTTTTTGGCCCAGCAGGCCGTTCGCAATTAATTTGGCGCAAGATAACGATAGTCAAATAACAATTAATTCTGACATGTTTTGATTGTGAGCTGCTGTTTCAACGCCACAGTTCGCGTTGGAAATGTTTTACACGAATACCAGGTTGTGGACAAAATGTTTGTCCATAGCTCAGTATTCTTGTGAAAGTAGCCCTACAATATTGAGAGGAAGTCAAATGCGTGGCGCATCCTATACGAGAGCGTGTGAGCGTTTATTCCTACATACTGTGATACTCATTATACCTCCATTATAATTTCGTTTTGTAAGTTTATGATCTAGACCACAAACCGCGAAAGGAAGTTTTCGGCGTTGATCACTCCCCCTCGGGGTGCACCACATATTCTATTTCCATTCAATTTATTTTATCGTAGTGCCATCTCGAATGTGATTCAGCATATACATAACTGCTGGGCAAGCGCAGTTACACGTCAGTGGGCTTCATGTCCTTCAATTCAATCTAGGAGCAGTTCAGCGATGGCCAGGAAGTTTTGATTGCGCCTGAACGCCGTACGATCTAGAATTTAACCCTGGACCGTGTGAGTTGAGCAGCGCACCTGTGCTACACCACTTGAACATACTGTTATTATGTTTTGCTGCATATTATATTTTTACATACACATTGCATTACATACATTTTTACATACAACATGTCTACATATTATATTTTCTACTTCTTCCCTTCCCTACAATTTTGAAACATCTGCGAGAACCATCTCACGAACAGTCCGACTCTCTCAGCGCTGACCTGGTGGTCTTGAGAACCAGACTGTACTACGGTAGGTGGCCCAGCTTGGTTGCGTGAATGATTTCTTGATCTCGAACTTCAGTGGGGGTTGAGTCATTTTGGTCGGGTAGTCATAAATTATTTCGACCCTTTGGCGCTGAAGGCCGATTCCGAAACCTTATGGTTAGTGCAAGAAAGATCATTCATCAACCTTCGTGAAAAGCTAAGATGATATCAATCAGTGCGCAATCATGCCAAGCTTCACCCGAGCCGTACATGTGGACCTCTCTCAGAACCGATTTTGTTTCTTGAAAAATATCGAAAATGGCAGAGTTGTGCGGAAAATAACCCAGACGTGATGGTGATAAGGCTGTCGCATGTTTGTGTATGTCAATCTGATTAAAAGTGCCCGTTGAACATTCCATTAGATAAGGTCAACGTGATCAAAGGCGCTTCCTGACAGTGTTACAGGTCAGGCGGCTTTACTGCTAAATTGAAATAAGGCGAAATGAATCGGAAAAACACTGGGTTTCGAGAATGACAGAAAATTAGTTCGTCGCTTTTTGTCCTGGCACGACATTCACTAAAGAAGTCGAGAAGAGCGCGTAGATGACGAGCCGCAAACGAAAAACCGCCGTTATCCCTTCGTTTATTGAATATCACGTAACGGTGGCTTTTGTTTGCGCTCACGGTACTTTATATTTAGTTAACAAGGGTGAGTAGACACACCCTCCCTGTCTCATACGAGTTATAAGAGAAACTCAAACAACGAGGGGCGACTTGACCTTCATTTAGAGATAACCACTGAACACAAGGTTTGGAAATTCACCCCTTCTGTTGTTCTTCTCCCTCTTCTCAGCTGTTAATGACCCGTGCCCTGAGAAAGAAGGGTGAAGAAACTGCTGAAAACGCAGTGAGGCAGGCTTTTCGTAATTCAGTCGTAGCCCACTGTATAAGCTCAAGGCGAAGAAACGTTTTAAGCTGGCACGGTTGAGCAGACGTCGAAAAGATCAGAGAGCGCAGAGACGGGCGAGGTAAAGACGGCGCTCACAGCAATTCGAGGCGTCCTCGTTCATAACGAGGGGGGCTTAAGCGATAGGTTCCAAGCATCTGCTGATCTACATAGTGCATACGTAG